>SJJU01008032.1:0-31642 GCA_012932125.1 Conopomorpha cramerella
TTTTGTGTCACTTTTGTTCTAACTGATGTCAAACATACTTTGTCGAGCATGTTTGGCAATTGGAGACGTACGGTGCCGTACCACATACAATTATTATGAACTTGACTTAATGTATTTATTTTATTTATCCACAGAAAGAGAAGTTCGTGAAGCTTCTGGATCAGCTGCACAACTCTCTCCGAATAGACCTGTCAATGTACAGGAATAATTTCCCAGCATCCAGCGCCGAGAAGCTGATGGACTTGAAGTCTACTGTAGACCTGCTGACCAGCATCACGTTCTTCAGGATGAAGGTAAGCATTTTTTAGTTTGAATGAAATAATTTGTTCTGGTCTGTGATTCTTGTGCCGGTCCAATGTTTCTATCCATCTAATTCCGCGTGTATTAAATTTAAATTCCTTAAAAAATATGAGTGTTTAAAATAGATCATCATCATCATCATCTATTTGCCACATTTTTATCTGCGGTATATCTGCAGATAAAACTACATAATAATCCTAATATTATTCACGAGAAATTTTGATATATGAATGTTTGTTACTCTTTCACGCGAAAAATGTCGTACATATTTTAAGGAGACTTTAAAATAATAATCTTATACATCGGAATAATACATACACAATTCATCCAGAAATTCACGCAAGAACGGAATACATAAATACAATATACACTTCACGACAGTCTTTTAGACGGGTAGGCAGAGATTACAGTTCTCCATTTGTCACGGTCCTTCACATTCACACATATGTTCATACATGATTTTCCGTCAGGACAATTTGGGCGATGTAATCCCTCCTGCAGCGACCTCTACTCACCCTGCCCTTGAAATCATCATGTACATAAATCTCTTTCGTTGTTTGACTTGCATATATCCTCTCCATGTGTCCAAACCACTGGTGTATGCTGTACACTGTGATTGTAATAGAGACCAAAATATGAACAAAACAACTTTTAGCCGCCCTTTCGACCATAAATTCGTTAAATATATAATAAATTACCCTTATTAAAAAAGTTACTACGGTTTTTATATCCCGCTGTTAGAGGCCTTCCTAACAACCCATTTGTACGCTAAAGTAGTTAAAGTCCATTATAAATTGGAATCTAACATAATCTCTAATAGTTGTTAAATTCAGTAATACAGACAAGCCATTTTTGTCGCTAATGGGAAAATCGCGTGACGTTGATGAGGAAAAATCTGCGTTTTTATTTTTAATAAAGTACCTACATTGTATATCGCACTAAAACTAAGACTTCATAATTTAACTGACCTTGATTCTGTAGTACTATATATACGTATTCCAAGCGTTTATAGGATGATAAAAGAAAGATTATTGACATTACTGATTGTCTTTTAGTGCACGTCAATAAAACAAAGACGAGATATACATTTAAACTTTGCATATATGTCATTAATTATAATTACGAAAAGTAACTTTAGACTGAGTAGGTGAATATCAAAATCACAACATATCCAATTTTTACAATTTTAAAAGTAAAATCGTTTTTGATAACACTTTAATAAGGGATTTACGCTTGTTTACTTCTCCTCGATGGTGCGATTCAACAAGTAAACGAAATTCGAGAAAAAAAAATCAGAATCAAGAAAAATGGATTAGTCGCGATGTTGATATTCATCTCCTCAACTTTTCATACAAAGTAACAACTTTAACTTGAGGGTCAGATATTTTTTGCGTTCTGAATATATGTCACTCTGTAGGGTCTGTAGAAACAATCGCCTTTGACTTACTAGGGTATTTCCTTTTCATCCTGTGTAACGTACTTGAAAATAACTTTACAAAAAGAACCAACTTCAACCTTCGATTTTGTTGTTTTCTCATGGACCCCACTGCTGGAACTGAACCAAATTTAAATGGGACCAAACGTCAGGCATTAGCTTTCAAATAAAAAAAATAATCGTCTAAATCGAAAGATAATAACGTTGTAACAAACACAAAAATAAAAAATTACGACGAATTTGAGAGCTTCTTCCTTTTTAAAAGTCGGTTATAAAAGCTATAACAGTTTAATGGTTACGTTTTTTTAATAGCACGTTCTATAAAGAGTGTTTATGTTTTTCAGGTACAAGAGCTGAGCAGTCCACCGCGCGCCAGCACTGTCGTGAAGGACTGCGTCAAAGCCTGCCTCCGGTCGACATATCAATTCCTGTTCGAAAATTGCTACGAGCTCTACAACAGGGAGTTTCAGGTAAAACTCGAATCCATGGATGAAAGCCTTACTTTTAGGGATAACGTCGTATACATTTTGAATGAATTGACCATCAATAACTAGGTAGTAGTGGCGAAGCTAGGGGGTAAGCCGGTAGTACAAGACAAGCCTATGCCAGGCACATTAACAAATATTTTCCAGGAAATTAAGTACCTAACGTAGGTACTTATTATAGCTCAAATAAGTAAGACAAATAAAAAATCTAAATAAACATTGGTTAAGTGCCTATTTTTCACTTACCTCCTAGCTTCGTCACTTCTAGGTAGTTTGCTAACTGGTGTTGTCTCTACATATAGCCCTAATAAGATTCCAATAAAAATATGCTGTCGGTCGCTGCTCCTAATGATCGGATGATAGTTACTATTTTTTTAATATTATATTTATATCTACATACATCGTCGTTTCATTCATACGAGTATATTTAGAAGGTTGGCAGATACATTAGCTTGCCACCTGCTTCATTCCTGAAACATTTTCTTTTGTCTCAACCACAAACAATCAAAGATTTAATTTTCAGACACGCAGATATCTATATTCGGAATAGTCATATATTTTAAAGTATAACTAGTGTGTTTTGAATTAAATATCTTGAGATTTTCCGGCACACGTGATGAAAAACCCCCTTAATAATAAACAAAAAAAAATACACTTTACGCCTTTTAATACCGAATTGGGGTAGTTATTTCTGATAAACAATAAAACTGATTACGTTATCGCAGGTGGATCCTAATGAAGCGAAGCGGGACCCATCCGACCACGGGCCCCAGCTGGACTCTGTCGACTTCTGGCATAAGCTCATTGCACTCATCGTCTCTGTGATAGAAGAGGACAGGAATAGTTACGCTCCCGTGCTCAACCAGTTCCCGCAGGAGTTGAATATTGGACAGGTAAATACGATTTCTTAACATTATAGTTTGGCTTTTTCGCAGTTTTGTTGTTACATGTTTACCTACCTTTAAACGAACTCTACATAATCTGTCGTTATAATATGTATCTAGTATGTATATGTATATTTGTATGTATCATGATTACGTATTATTAATTTAAATTAAGTTATATTTGTACCAACTATATCCTGTAATATTTTCTTTGTTTTGTATTGTACTTTTTAATAATACTGATCCGCACCAATGTTCTCTCCATGTTGTGAGGTCGACTGGTAGAGAATACTTTAGTATTAAGTCCACCCATTGTACTAAAAGTCTACCCATTGCAATAAAGTATTAAATAAATTAATAAATAAAAATATAAGACATTGACGGTGAAATGGTTAACTAGAAAATTGTCATTGTAGGTTACCTGGAAGAAATCGCTATGAGCGATAAGGTCGCCTTTTGCAATTTTTCCATTGTATTGTTTTTTACATTCGTAATGTACAGTGTGCAATAAAGAGTATATTCATTCATTCATTCATTCTTCTTCGTCCAGTTATCAGCAGCGACGATGTGGTCCCTATTCGCCGTGGACATGAAGTACGCCCTCGAGGAGCACGAGCAACATCGCCTCTGCAAGTCCTCAGCCTACATGAACTTGCATTTCAAGGTAAATACAATATTTGCATCACTTTGGCCTTGAAAAAAGCGCGATTGTTCTACCAAAAAGCACAAATGGATAAGTATCAAAATCGTTGCATAGTTTTAAAGATCTAAGCATAAATAGGGACATATTTGTCTTATACTATGCATTGATGGTAGGTATGCAAATTATTTAAAGATTTCACTAAGAAATCTTTTTTCAAAATATTTATTATTTGATTATATAAATGGTACCGGAACCCCAAATAATGTCAATATATTAATTTCTTCTAATAATTTTATATACTTATACCCCCTTACTAATAACCGCGTTGTAACTTATACCGAAGTTATTACAGGTCTACTGAAACTGGTTACTTCGTATTTGACATGCAACTGACAATTTAAGTTGAACTTGGTATAATGTCGGAATAGATAAACCGCGTTTATTGGTAATGGTGGATAATGTTTTTAAGTATAAAACACCTCCTTACTTTCTCTCCTACATACATACATACACTTCACGCCTGTCTCCCAGAGGGGTAGGCAGAGACTACAGATCTCCATTTGTCACGGTCCTGACATACCCATCATAGACATTCCATACATCTTTTCATACATGACCTCCTGTTTCGAGTACTTTTCATGCCACCTTCGGCCATCATCATCAGGACATCACCATTTCTCTCTTCTTCCTAAGAAAGGTTTCTTCTCCTTTCGTCTCGGTCATTCGTCAACCTTCACACTCAGATGTATTCATTCCTTATTTTGCTATTTGTTATTCCTGGGTGTTTGCAGCAAAGCGTTTTTACGAACAGGGGAAACCTGTATGCTTCCAATGTTAAGCAGGACTGAAAAGAAAAACTTCACAGCTATAACACATTTTTTTTTCTAATCCTTAGGTGAAATGGCTCCACACTAACTACGTGAAGGACGTGCCCCCGTACTGCGGTGCGGTGCCCGAGTATCCCGCGTGGTTTGAGCCGTTCGTCATGCAGTGGCTGAACGAGAACGACGACGTGTCGCTGGAGTACCTCAACGGGGCTTTCAACCGGGATAAGAGGGATGGGGTAAGTTGTCTATAACATAAAAGAAATAAACATAAATTAATAAGTGCACTTTTATTTAGGTGTACCCTCAGCCAGATAAAATAGAGCAAATGTGTTCCGATATACATATAAACCATACTAAATCGTGTGATGACGGCATACAGAATACATGTGCCCAACTTTTCCCGTCGTGAGGGTCAGGCGAGAAGCAACCTGTGAGTTTAACCACAACACCACTGCGATCGCCAATCCGGCTACCAAGCGTGGCGATTATTGGCCTTCCCCTCAAATGGGAGAAATCATTTAGGAAATCCCTCGTCCAGATAGCTGATAATTATGATGAAACTAGGTATACTGTTGTTATGTTTCATTAAAATCCGTTCAGTAGTTTTCCGTGAAAGTGTAACAAACATCCGTACAGCCAAAACTTTGGCGTTTATAGGTAATATTGGTAGTGTTTATATTATGTGTTTCGGGATATTTTACAGTCGTTACTCATCTCTGGGAAATGTTGTTAATACTGTACTAGATTGAAGTTGATATTTGGTACTTGGGCGTGGAGACGATGTTTGAAAGTCAATTGGCGATACAATTACCGAATGAATCGAATCATATAGTGGTAGAACTTCATTCTGGAGTTCGTTTAATCATCTATTATTTGCGTCTATGAAACTAAATTCAACGTCCATTGAATTTTCAGTTCCAAAAGTCGAGCGAACACGCCCTCTTCAGTAACTCAGTGGTCGACGTATTCACACAACTGACGCAGTGTTTCGACGTCGTATCGAAACTGGAATGCCCCGATCCCGAGATATGGAAGCGTTATATGAAGAGATTCGCCAAAACTATCGTAAAGGTTTTGGTCGCTTACGCCGATATAGTGAAGAAGGAGTTCCCTGAACATTTGAAGGAGGAAAGAGTGGTAAGAACATTATTAAATTTCAAAGAACTTAAATTACTTTCGGTAACTCATTAAAAATTAAGTACCAACATTAAATAACTTGTTCATAAAAAAAACACAATTAACTACCAAGAGCATCTGCGGTCCGGTTGATCGGATCCTTGATTTGTAACCGGGAGGTCCCGGGTTCGAGTCCGGCTACTGGACGTGTACCAATGGGACTCTTTTTCAGAGCCTATGTTCGCAACGAAACGTTCGTACGGTGAAGGACAATATCGTGATGAAACCCGCACACCACAGGGTGTGTGAACACTATAATGGCGATGGGCTCACCCCCTGTTACGTTGGGTTAAATACCCTTGGTGAACCGTGGGTATTTAACCTCGTTTGTGTGCCTCTGCCTACCCCGCTTTGGGATTAAAGGCGTGAAGTGTATTAATTAATCAATTAATTTTGTCCTTTCCTGTTATTTTATATTTGCTTAATGTATGCCCAAGACAAGGCAGTGTGTAAGTTGTATAAAGTAGGTAAGATAAAGTCCTACAGGTTCGACAGTGGCATTCTCCCAAAAGACTTAATGCTTATTTTTCCATTAAAATAATTGAATAGCCAATTTCATTGATTATTCCTTCTATTTATTCTTCATTTCTTCACCCAGGCTTGCATCCTTATGAACAACATACAGCAACTGCGAGTCCAACTTGAGAAGATGTTCGAGGCGATGGGAGGGACAAAGCTGGAGCGAGACGCGGCTGACATCCTTCACGATCTGCAGCAGAGTCTAAACAGCACACTTGATGAGCTGGCTTCTATGTTCGCTAATAGGTAATGAATAAATTCATGAATGAGACCTATATTGCTCACTGAACGTTACATACCTACTTTGTTTTGAAATTAATGAGATGTATGCTCCAATGCTATGACTTCTCCTCGATTCAATACTGTCTTACAAATTAATAAGTTATTGCGACGGCTGAAGTTACACCTTGTTACACATTTTTAATACCCAATAATCATCAAAAGTATCAGCTTTTTACCTTTTAGGAATAAGGTGATGCGATGATTATTTTAAGTCGTACGGGTAATGAATTTATATCCGACGTTGGAACACATGGTGAAAACAAGACAAGACTGTAAACAAGACAACTGTATAAGTTTTTCCTAAGTTTACTTTTTCATTGGCAAAGCATACATAACAGAAGTTTTATAAATATTCCTGAAGGGAAACAAAGTCTCTTAAGTATTTTAACTAGCAAAGAATTTACAAAATTAACCCTTACTCAACTCGCAACACAGCCTAGAGTCGCGCATAACGGCTAGCGTGAAGGAGCTGGGCGAGCTGCTGCAGAAGGTGGGCGGCGGCGGCGCGCCCGGACAGCCGCAGCCGCCCGCACACCACGAGGCCGACGAGGTTCTGCGACCGCTTATGGATATTCTGGTATGTGGTTAGACATATTATTAAAGACGAGATCAAAGGAAGGTCTGTTCTTCTTCCTTGGAGCAGTAAGAATAAAAATTACATGCATAGGTTTTCTGTTGTTACAGCCTATATATTATGTGAACTCATTCCATGGTGCACAGAACATTTGGAGCCCTATTTCCATTTTAGGTCACTTTTGGTCTGACAATCTGGGCTTAGGTGGTCATTTTGTGAGATTCTTCCGGGCATTGTCGAATCGTTGTCGCACCCCGTACCTACCGAATAACCCTGATACAGATGTTTATAAAGAAATCGATATACTATTTTCAGCAGAACGTCACCTTTTGTCATGGAGCCTGCTTGGTCGCAACGAACATAGAGTATAGAGATGTCCGGGCAAACTTTAGTCTCCCCTACCGATGAAGACGGGAAATTATATTACTTTACTACCCATGCCCGCACTTACCGGAGGCAAATAAAGAAACGCATTAATTCCGTTCGTGATTTCAGGATGGTTCACTGACGATGTACGCGGAGTCTTGCGAGAAGACAGTGCTCAAGAGATTGCTGAAGGAGCTCTGGAAGATCGTCATGAAGATATTAGAGAAGACTGTTGTACTGCCGCCCATGACTGATAAGACGGTGAGGAGGCTTTCTTTTCTTATCTAAAAATTGTCAGAATAAATCGATTATCAACTGAATATTTGTTTAAGACTTGTGAGGTACAAATTCGTATGTTTAGGATGCTTCAAGCTGACTGGGAATCGGAGAGAATTCCATAGAATATAAGAAGAAAAAATATTATTTACAGTTTATCGTTTAATTGACATAATATTACAGATAGATTAATAAGAGCTGGCAGCTTAACATAATTACACGATGCGCTTGTGTCTGTGGATAAATGAGAGGCGTAACGTATCTTTTTTCACAAATACAGGGAGCTTGTTTAAATTTCCGATGTTAGCCACGTGAAAACAAGGCGTTTTATTAAACCTGACGACTTAGTGATACGCTTAAAACACATGCTGTAGTAGTAAATTACATTAGTGTGAGTACTGTGAACGTGGCAGCTCTTATCAATCGATTTCTAACCTTAATTAAACCAAAATTAAAATGTTTTAGCTAAAAACATTTTAATTTTAATTATAATTATTTGCGTTCATAGATATTCTGTCGTAATTAACACACTAATTTCTCCATCAGATGATGCTGAAGAACTTAACGAATAACGCTAAGAACTTGGCTGCGAACGCCAAAATAGAAGACATGACACAACTTTTCAAGAGCACAGTTGGAAAGCAGGACGTTAAGCATGCACTTTCTGGCGTCATGGATATCTCTAAAGAGGTAAGTTTGATGGAAAATATGACAGTAATAGACATGGGGCACATTTACCAGCGAAAATTGCAAGGACTTTTTCCCTTTATCGGGTACCGTATCTGCTCATAACCACGAAATAATGCAACTGGGTTTCAAAGTCTAAGAAACAATAAAACAGTAAACACAGAAAGGTGAATTTGAGCTGAACTTTGTAACTATACAAATAACAAATCTTAACCAAAATACTTCAATGTCAATATATTTGTTCCAGCATCTATCGGCAGAGAAGTCACTGACACCAAAACAGTGTGCAGTTCTGGACGCAGCATTGGACACGATCAAGCAATACTTCCACGCCGGTGGCAATGGTCTGAAGAAAACGTTTTTGGAAAAGAGTCCAGAACTTCAGAGCTTGAGATACGCCCTCAGTCTTTACACGCAGACCACGGATACCCTAATTCGTACTTTTGTTACAAGTCAGCAGAATCAAGGTAAGGAAATATTTGAAATAGAATATTGTGCAGTAAAACACTCAAAAGATGCCTGTTTGGTCGTATTTCTCTGGTTCACTGCAGAAATTTCCAATGAGAATTAAAAGATTTGAATAAAAAGGCAGTAATCAGGAAATGTGACGTGTAATAATCCAATTAGCCGTATGTGGTAACGGCGAATAGAACAAATTACTGTCGCCACCCCATCCCAACATTTCTCGTCGTGGGGAAACCGAGGGAACTCTCCTTAGGACGGGTAGCAGCGTTCTCCGTTAGTTACACCACAATACCACTGCGATCACCAACCCCCTAGCCAAGCGTGGCGATTAATGGCATATACCCCCAAATGATCAAGGTTGTTCGGGAGGCCCTCGTCCATGTCATGTGGCTGATGATAATGATGATGAATGTTCCAATACTTGACAATGAGTGCGTAGGGTGCTTATATACTCGGAACTTAAAATCTAGGACAGGACGGATTGTTCTAATTCTGTCTCTTTGCTACGCAACAATTGTAGGCGCTAGGTTCGCTGAGACGTCCCAAAATTGCCTGTTCGTTAACGCGGAAAGAGGAGATTGAAGAAATTTTAATCGATAAGATGAATGCATGCAATATTTTATCGTCAGTAAAAAGGCAGATACATTCCTCTAAGGTCATTAGGAGCTTATTTTTCAAGGGGCATATTCATTTATTTATGTACTTACATAAGGGTGAAAATTATTATAGGTATCCCAAAATTCAGTGAACAATGTTCAACGTTCTAATTTGATGTTTCGAAAAAAATAGCCCCAAATATGGAGTTACATCCGAAACAAATCAGTCTTTCAGTTTCAAACAGTTTCTTCGAACGAGACCCACTTAAATAAATATACAACATACTACCCCTATTAGCTGACTACGGACTAGTGTACAGTTCTTCTATCTCTAGAATGGCGATCGAGTGTTCGGTTTCCGCTTCGATAATATGCTTTAGTGATGACATCATTTATTATTGTTGGGAACATTGGTTACATTGGCATATTGCGTACCTGTTTCAGACGCAGCAGTAGCAGAAGAAGGCAGCGTGGGTGAAGTGTCTCTGCAAGTAGATCTCTTCACACACCCCGGCACTGGCGAGCATAAGATCACTGTGAAAGGTAAGCGTGTTTTGAAATCAGGTACTTGTCTAAGTGAATGATTTTAGGGCATATTAATTTACTGAGGGTTCGAGTATCATATCCATTATTTTCTATTTTATAAAGTGTAAATGTATATTTGTATACTTGGGCCGCCCAAGAAGGAGGGCACATTAGGGATAATCTGTAATTAAATCTATGGCTGTTATTTTTTGACAGACAATATAAGAAAGAAAAGACGATAGTTTTAATGCCAGATTAAGTTCAATGAGCGTAGCGGAAACTGGGCGTAAGAGTTGAGTATGATGAAGAGTTTTAATCTTTTTAATTTAACAACAAAAAAATATCTGGAAATGATTGCATTTTATTTACGGCTATGGGCTCACCCCATATCACGTTGGGTTAAAGATAACCTTACTTACCAACACCGCTTTGGAGTTAAAAAGTGTGAAGTATATTAACATTTTTCTGTACCTACTAGGCGCGTTGTTTTACCTCTTGTCACATCTCCCTTGACTCCATACGAATAATGTTTTCCCCAGTTGTGGCAGCGAACGACCTGAAATGGGTGATAGCCAGCGGCATGTTCCGTCCGTTCATTGAAGTGAACCTCATCGGGCCGCACCTCGCCGACAAAAAGCGCAAGTTCGCCACCAAGTCCAAGAGCAACAACTGGAGTCCCAAGTTCAACGAGACGTTCCATTTGTAAGTTCGTTATTTTTATCTTGATTATTGAAAAGGGTAAATAGTGTGATAATATTGAAAAGGTTTTAAATATAGTTTATTTTATCGTTAATCAGGTTATCGACAGAAAAAATACATTAAAAAGTCTCTAAAAAACAGATTGCGAGATATTTTGATGTGTTGTGTACACAGAATTATGTGTTACCCGGATGTTTTTCTCGCTATTGTTTTGTGCCGGTCATATCCAATTTTACCTATTATGTATCCTCAGGGACAAGCTCATCACTACCCAAGCCCTACCTGCCTCTCGGCGTATGAACCATTCTCTGAAGACGTGCGCGTCTTCTTGCTTTTGTTAACTATTATGTAATTGTTAAGCGTTAGATTTTTCGCAGATTTGAGTCAAACCACCTACTCAAAGCGCTAAATTTTGACGGCGGTGTGGAATTCGTTACTCTTAAAAAACAGAAAGTAAAGTAAGCCGAAGTTTTATAACATCATACATTGCACAACAGCATGGTGACAGCGACGGAGCAGCTGGAGTTGTTCGAACTGCACGTGTGCGTGCGCGATTACTGCTTCGCGCGCGAGGACCGCCTAGTTGGCGTAGCGGTCATGCGACTCGCCGACATCGCTGAACAGGTGAGCAGCAGGCCAAGAAAGATATGACATAGAACAAATACGCGCTCTGATTGACTGCTATGTCACGCTTCGTGCGACTCAGCTAGTTTCCACAAATCGCAGCGGGTTATATGTGAGGCCGTCAGCGCTAAGGTGGCCTAACGCTAGATCCAATCAGTATGGAGATATAGGAGTTTTTAGAATAATTATTTTTACTTATAAATAAATAAATATATATTACTACAACACACACATTGTCTTCATCCCATGTTAAGTAGCTAAAGCAATGGAAATCAGACAACGAGATATATTTACTTAAATATATATTATTTTTTCATTTAAATATATACTTGTGTGTGTAGATATTTTATGGAAGCTTATTTTTGTCCAAATGTATTTAATTTTTTCTAATTAAAATTATGGATT
This sequence comes from Conopomorpha cramerella, assembly GCA_012932125.1. Taxonomy (NCBI): domain Eukaryota; kingdom Metazoa; phylum Arthropoda; class Insecta; order Lepidoptera; family Gracillariidae; genus Conopomorpha; species Conopomorpha cramerella. The sequence continues at coordinate 11,769 of SJJU01008032.1, forward strand.
CTTTGACATGAATAATTTTATTTTAACATGTTTTTAGTAAATTTACGAAGTACTAAAGTCGGAATATTAAAAACTTAGGCCACTTTAGGGCTGACGGCCTCAATTATAAAGGGATATTCCACTCACTCAGGCATTGATGCCTAGGCGAAATAGTTTAAAAGACTTTAAATTGAGTCTGTAGATTTTTTTAGGTATGTAGAGTTCCACTAAGAATGGAACATGAAAAGTTATTATTAGGACGCGATATAAAGCTTCTTTTTGTTACATGTTTTGCATGAAAATTCACAATTGCATTCAAACTCACAACACCCTAAAAATACCAGAAAATTATATTTTCTTAGCCGAACCCTATTTATTTATTTATTTAAACACTTTAATGCACAAAAGTACACATGGCGGACTTAATGATCAAGCATTTTCTACCAGTCAACCACCAGTAATGGGAAAGACCGATGGGTGTGCCAGGATACAAACGAACCATACAACCGAACCCTACACACTTCTAAGAACCTGCAGTTATTTGTATTTATACCATTCCAGGGATCATGCGCGTGCTGGCTACCTCTCGGCACACGAGTGAAAATGGACGAGACCGGATGGACAATCCTCAGGATACTGTCACAGCGGCACAGCGACGAAGTGGCCAGGGAGTTCGTCAAACTGAAATCCGAGATGAGAACGGAAACTCCCGCGGGACAAGGACCTTCTTGAAGTGAAACAAAAACCTAAAACTGAGTCATGATCTCTATAGAAACTCTACTTGACTCTATGTAGAGTTTATAATACTTGAACAGGCAAAAGGGAGTAAGCGCGAGCCGCCCCCGGGTCAGCCGTTCACCTGTTCACGGAAGTTATGTAAATATTTTTTTAATACGTTACATAAATAAGTTAATGCGATTAGTACCTAGACTATATTTTGCACAAAATGTCGTAATTAAAAAAAAAAAAAATAATGTTTTTTCGCTAAAAAGACTGACCTTAGTGGCGGCCGCGGTCGCAGCCCGGCGGGCCCGATGAATCGCGGGCTGGACGTTCATTGCTTCCCGAACCACGATACCCTCTGGACGTCTCGGTGTCAAAACCGGATCGTGTACCTATCTAATGTAATAAATATTTATATGGACCAAAACTGTCGTAACGTATGAATGCAATACCCCCGACGGATGTATCGATGTAAATGCTACATTAATAAAATTGTCTTTATAAATCATCAAGTCGTTAATACTTGTACAGTTATTGTGTAATATCGCCTTAAAATGAATTATTTTCTTTCGTGTAACTAACTAACTACCTTCTATACAGATTTGTCATTTTCATTTCAAACTTGTGCTTCGACGAAATCGTTTCGCGCGATTTCTCACGTGGTGACGTCATAGTGACGCCATTTTGTGTTCGGTGAGTACTTAAATTGTCTTATTGTAAATGTTAATAATGACGTGCATATATATTATTATTAACTTAATTGGTGTTATAAATGAGGAATTATATAAATCTGTATCGATTATATCGGCGGTAAGAGTGTTGAATTGTGCGAATTGTGTGTAATTTAATGAAATTAGATTTAAATGGCGGTGTTATTGTATCGTATTGAAATTAAATTAAATAATATTATGAAATTTACTGTCTCTCCCGTTCGAGTTTTTTAGTAAAACTTTCTTATGTGGTCCATAATAATTATTTATGTTTTTCGTTCGTGAACGGTGTACTTGTATATAGACTTAATAAATTAAATTCATACCTATATCAAAACTTTAATCTAACTATCGTATGCGCTTTGGCCTGTTTCGTGTATAACTTTGAAAAAAAAAATCTCTTTATCCCCTATGTACGTACTATCTATTATTGAAAATGTGATATTGTTATATTAAAGATTGTCATTGATATTTATTGTAAACTTTTATAAAGAAGGCAATACCGACTATTGATTGCGAACAATTAAGTTTTGTCTTGAACTTAAAAAAAACGTGTCAAATTTCCATTTGACAGTTACGTTTTTCTCCATTTTCGGGCACTGGTAAATTGAGTTAACTCGTTTTTTTTAAACAATAATCTTTTTACCAAAAGTAAGAAAAATTGTGGATGTTTAAAATAATTAATTATTTACATACATAATAATGTGAAAAGGAAAATAATATCAGTGCTCAAAATTAAATAATTTGTTAAGGCTATATAGAAAGCGACTATGTAACGAAGAAGTTGATTTGTAAAACTGTGTATTAAAGTTATTTTTACTAAAATGTTAAAAAAACACCAAATATGCAGAGCACGGTATTTGGTAATTCACACATTTAAAAATTAAATTTAACATCGTATATTTTCGTTTTCAATACCACAAAGACTTCTGTGATATTTTTAATCTACTTATACGTAAAATCAATGTCAGTAAACGATCCATTGACTGCATCTTTATGTATGGGTCGCCATACATATTGCTAGTCATAATACATTTCGTAAATGTAACAATGAAAGATCGCAATATTTTTCATTCCATGAAAGAATTCGTTCATTCATTCATTCGCTCAACGTTCATTCGCCATTATAATAAAATTACTCATTCACTTGGTCTCTCGATCATTATAATCCCTAGATTAGTATTATGTGTGTTCATAAACAAAAACAATAATATTTAGTATCTACATGTTATCTACTGTCGAAATTCGTATACCAACTACTAGGTGTTAGCTTATATAATATACATCGTATATACTGTATATTATTAGGTATATACAACTTGTTAAATACGTAAACGAATGCGTCCAGAAAACCGTTTCTACGGAATCGCTAACGGAGAACATACAACATGAAATAAATTGATCCTTTTTTACATGACTTGTCTACGCGAATCGCAATAAATAGATGTCTTGCTGCTGTGATTTCTGGCGGTTCGCGTTGTATAGGTATGAATGAATGTAATAGGAAAAAAAATTGACAGACAGATTCATTATTAGAGATTTAAAGTTACGGTTTTCTGGTAATATTTGTTACGTTGTCGAGTATATCATTTCGTGTGAATGTGGAAAATGCTTTTTTACCTTTTGTTAAACGGTCGAATAACATGTTCATTCCATAAAAAAAATATGTTCTTTGCGTTTCTTGTACTGTTCTGTCTTCAATGTTCGTCATTCATCATCATTTGTAATCGGCTCCAATGAAAAGAACTGCTAGCTATCCAATCCTATTATCTGCTTACATTTGATATTCCAAAATACTTACTAAAGATTTACTAAAGATCACAGTGAGAAACGGGCGTGACATATTATTTTATTTACGCAAGAAAGTAAATTCCGATTATTTTCGTACAATATCCAACAAACCATATAAAAAGAAAGCTGATTGTTTTACATTTTTGTTTACTTGCATAATATACTCGTATTATTTCAGAATCCAGCGCGCCTTTGCACCTCATATGATATTTATAATTGTTAAAACTACCTCACAAATAACCTGTGTTAATTTCTATTGGTAAAATAAACAGCATTCCGAAATAAAAAGGAGCGATAACACTTTCACAAATGTTCACGAAATAACAGAACTACTTTTAGCGCACATTCAGCAATGAAAGCTACCTTATCGCTATTACGGAATGAACCCATAGTGTTGGCGCATTATAACTTACAAAGTAGCTCAGTTGAATACGTTGCCGTCCAGCTTAGTTAGACCCTCTCTCGGTTTTTGTACTCAATGCCAACAATATGCAAACTCAAATAAAATAAAATTCAAAAAGCAAATCCCACGAACTGAGTTCAATCCAAGTTTTACCTTCTGGGCGATTGTTATCCCCAATGATTGCTTGAAACAATATCGCATCTGTACCATGCATATTTTGGTCGGTCCTAATATTCCCATTGAGAAAAAAAAATATTGGTAATATTGCCACATTTCTTTCCACAGTATAGCCACTAAGTCGTAAGTCTGTAACTGCTGTGGAAATTGTTAAGAATTTCCACTGAAGTAGCTAATCAATTAGAATGGTGGGGTCGACCATATTTTTTTTCAATCGAGGACGTAATATTATATATTTTTTTTTTGTACGGCGTTGTTTCCGAAATAAATTTAAAAATGTCAGTTGTCTCAGTGGCTTTGAAAACATACAATGTACGGTGTGTAGAGCACATCACAATAACACTGGAATTAAACATTTCTAAATAATAAATTTTAGCTTTTATCATGGATTACATATCTATAGATAGAAAAAATGTGGTTTGTCTAGTCCAAATCTCAATATATTTACTCGTCTAAAATACTTATAAAAAAAAAACTTTTTTATTCATAATTTGTATTTCCGAGTCGACTGATTCTTTATAAAACTTATAGCGTAATAGAAAATTATCAATGTGGAAAATGTTGTAAAAGGTGTTATAATTGATTTTGGTGTTATAGGTATAACTTGTTTATGTACCTTACTTAACCAACTACATGAATATTTTATTGTTGTAACGTCGCGAACCCTCTTGCTGAAAATATTGTATTAAAACGGATGTCCCAAAAAAAGAAACATAAAGATTCTTTTTCTTACAATAAAATTCCGTAAGTCGAATTCGTTAATCAGCAAGATATCGCAAATGTATACAATTCAAATGACACCATTTATATAATTGCATCTATGGTAAACAATTAATTTGAAAAAAAAATCATATCAGCCATTGTTTTTAAATGGGGTAGGATAAAGAACTAAAAACTCTAATAAGGCAAATGTTCCAGCAAAAGTTCTAGCAAAGCACTCCAAGAGAGAAATAACGAGACATAATAACGCGTTGTGATTCGTCGAAACAAGTCGAAATTTCAATAAGCGTGACAGAAAAGCCAATAAAAGAGCGTGTTTATTTTATGTAACGTTTTTCTTTACGCGGATGCTGCTGGGCTCGATACAGAATTGAGTAGTTGCCATAAACATCCATCCCTTCGTGTTTGGGATATAAAGGCATTTTACATCAAAATTAATAAATAATGTGTCGTTCAGAATTGGAACATTTACCTTATCTATTGTGTCAAAATAACGTGATTGATAACAAATAAAAAGAAAATAAAATACGCTTTGTATTTGCTACATAACAATAAGTGGAAAAATCCCGCATAACCATAAGAGCCTGTATTCCCTGCTAGCGGTGTTAACGATATTAATTCTATTATCTTATGTTCACGTATCTACGAAAGTCTTAACCAATCACATTGTTTTGGTACACTAGCGCCATTATTTCTTAATTTCCCTACCTCATTGGTAAATTTTTCAATGAAAAATATAGCTATCAATAATATTATGATTTGTACTAGATTCGCAATATTACCTCAAATCACCAAATAAACATTGTTGCGGGTTGTGCTGTTTCTGATGTATGAATGTTTATAACAAATTAGCCTTGGGAAATTCAATAAAAACTTCATAAACAAAATGGCCATTACAAAAGCCGTGAATCATTTGTACATACACTCGTTCCATTTGTCGAAAGTCCATTTTGGCTAAGGCCTTTTGTAAGGTCAACGTTTCAGTATTATACATAAATATAAATAAAGGAAACAAGCCAACCTTAAAGCTTTCGCCACAACGCAGGCTGCAACGCCTCAGAACATGGAAAATGATGTACTTATGGATCCAGATCGTCACTTTGACTACTAATTTGGCAGTTTGGATCCGGATACACCTTGATATTTACTCTTTTACTCCTGCATGTTTTTCATATCGTTGTCTCGTTTTATTCTAAACGTCAGTTTAGAATTGCAAGTCTAGTTGCGTGGTCTGAGATTTAAATAATACAAGTTGTTTCGGATAAATACCATTTTAAGCCAAAATCGACTCTTTCTACTCTACTTAGCCCATTTCAATAGGTGCAAATGGCTTGGGACCAAATAACTATCGATCTCCGTCTACGAACTCTATCAGCTGCTACTTGAGCTCTTTGTAAAAAGAGGTTGATTTTTTTTGTCCTGGGGCACCTGTTGAAGTGTACAGTAGGATATATGGAAACTTCGTCGTAAAATGGTATTTTGAATCAACCTGTATACATACAACCGCTTAAACATGACGCGTTGCTGCCGACTGTGTAGCGATACAGTTAAGTAAGTTATCTTTGCGACACATAAAAGCTCAAAGCTCAAAAGTATAATCTCAATTTATAAATTGTATTGAAACAATAATCTGGTGGTGAAATTGAATAAATTGTTGTGCAGCCTAAATCATGAATGTATTATTTAATGATTTCAATCTTTTATACCAGGAAGTGGTGATAATTTTATTGTAACTTAGAAGAACTTTCTGAGATAAAGCACACGTTTTTTTTTTTCGATTTTTACAGAAAGCTCAAGCTTATCATCGCTTAAAACGCGCCGTGAGTGTTGCAAAAAAAGCGTTTGATTCAACTATTCAACAGATTTAGCAACTACTCCAAAATAAATCTAACAACACCTAATGGGTTTACCATCCATCAACTGTATATACGTACTAACAACGAGGTGGGATAAAAGTGTCTTGCTGTCCCGCTCGTCAATATGCGGCTTGATAGAGAAAGAGATATTGACTATTCCAACAAACTCGTTACTTCTACACTTGGAAAAAACACTAAACTGGTATAAAAGTGAGTATAATCAGGTTTTATGTACATTCATGATTTAGACTGAAAATGAAAGCGCACATAATGAACATTTCATAATAATATATAATTATAGATAATCATGTCGACACATAATTACATAAACATAATGTTTACCATTATTGACAATACTTGGTAAATAACTATTATTTCTAAGTGGTACCTAAAGTGTTGTAACATACAATTGAATCTGTTACGAACCATTTGGTAACCATCGACATTGCATATATCTCTGTATAAATGCATAATTATATATGTAAATGTTACATGTTTAAAAACACATTACTGAATTTAGAATTTTTATGAAAAAATAAATAAATATCCGTATTTCAAATATAGAATTTTGTTTTAATGCGCATACCATCCTAACCATAATTCCTAAGGGTGTGGGCATAAAAAACAGGTATCCGGTACCGTGAAACAAAAATCACACATTGTCTATGAGTCGGTGCAGCTAATGAGGCTTTTTGTATAAAAAACATATCAATAAAAGAGCGAGCCCGAAGATGAACAATCATAGAATAAAGTAGTTGCACTCTTTCGTTTTTCTCTTCTCACTAATCTTTAACAGATTTTTTTTTTAGAAAACTCCTTATTGATGGTACCAACCTGTTGATTTTGGTTTTTCGGTACCGGTTGTCTGTTATGTATGTCCTCACCCTAATGGATCGGACAGAGTAATGTTTTCTCTAAAGTCTCTTAGCATAATAATTTAAGGATTCATCATCATCATTGGCCCAAATTCTTCTACTGCTGGACATAGGACTAACAAATTGCACGCCACTGTGATTTTTTTTCGGCTTCTAGCATCCAGCGTCATCTAGCGCCATGTTGATCGACCACCTTATTTGAGGGCGTCCAACACTACGTTTGCAGAGACACGGTCTCCAGTCCTGAACTTGTTTTTAAGACTTAGTTATTATAGAAATGAAGTTCGATCGTGGTGGTTGGAACTGCACGTGTTGTCGGCAGTTCGCTTGGAATAACTCTCTAAAGAAAACTCCACTAGTATTTTGTATTTAATGGAGCATTTTAACGCAGCTAATCTATGTGACAATCCATTAAGCTAAGCCATGACTAACCACAATGACAGTCGAACTGGCTAGATAAATGGATTGAAGACATTGAGCTGGATAGGCTCTTCCCGTTGTGGGGGTCGTAAGAGGCGTCCTGGGGAACTCTCCAGAGGACGGGCACCAGCGCTTTGTGCGTTAAACCACAACTCTACTTCGATCGCCAACCCAAATCGCATAGTTATATCAAAAAGGACCCAATACAAAGCATGCCATGCATGTAATTTAAGTTTTGTATATATCATGTTAAGATTCAATTCCATAAAATTACACATTTTGTTTTGTGTCACTTTTGTTCCAACTTTGGGAAATGATCATGGAAATCATTGGGGGAGGCCCACGTCCAGCAGTGGACGTCATGTGGCTGATGATGACATGGTTGTTGTCGTGTGCAATAGAAAAATATGGTTTTATGGTTTAATATGTCTTCAGTTCGGGATAAAACACTAATTGGAATAATTGAAAGATTATTCGATAAATAGTTGCGGAGCCTATTCAATCTAAACAAACAAACAAACAAATCTTTCCTATTTATAATATTAGTAAAGACTACATTTTAAGTGAGCAATAACAGTACGGTCTACCCCACGTAGGAATCATCACACCTGCGTCTCTGCCGAGATACCGATCGAGCTAATCATCAATACCAAAATACACCTCCCATTACTAAACTAACTGCCATACAAACATCCGGATGCGAAAACAAAATAGGCACCCTATTTATAGACTACAACCTGTTTGTTTATGAACATTCCGAACGTAAGAAACCAAAGGTTTAAAACTGTGCACCTGATTCAGGACTTTGGTTGCCAATGACGTCACGAGCGACGGATGCAACCGTGTGTGTGTGTGGGGGGGAGGTATGTATACGTCATCACTCATTCATGAATTTCAACGTATGAACGTATCATTCGATATTTGTCCGCCGCCGCGTACGCATCTCGCTTAAAACAGCATCTATTTCTGTCAATAACTAGTGGCTCCGGTCTATTTTGGACGCGTTCCTAATAGAAGTACTTGGAACGGTATTTTTTTGTGTGTGTTCAGTTTCATTATCACAATGAGTGGGAATTTCCTCACCATTCCCAACGATGAGGGGATCCATCGGAGGCGGGTAAGGCTTTCTATTATGTTTATTTGCAGTGTTACAAGGATTTTTTGGCGCGTCAGTGCTTTTCTACGTGCCACTACCATTCTTACTAACTTGTGTGTACTGGCTGTAGAATTCACGAGTTAATATTCTTCAATATGCTACTTGACTGTCGACATTTCTACCTAAGTTCCTCCCTTAGTCACATTTCATAATTGAATTTGCTAAGCACGGGAAAAAATAGACCTAAGATTTGCAAGTTGAGTACGTACTAATTAGCAACGAAATAGGTGTATTATTTACCGCACCGTAGCCAGCTACGGAATGGGACCCAGGGAAGTTCCTTAGCAAGTGCAAAAGAAAGTAGTAACACGGACAAAAACGTAAGCCAATATTAAAACTTCAATGACCATAGTAGTACGGTAAATAAAATATTCCCCTAGTACCACTGGTACTGAGAATGGTAGTAAAACTGGTAGAAAAGGACATCAGTGGTGTATAGACAATATTCGACGGTAATCTCGATGGTACTTAACATTTGTGTATGTCTTGAATTTGCTTTGGGTGCTTTGATAAGCTTGCTTTGTGATATTAAATTTTATTTATCCATCAATAATCAGTCGAATAGGATGCAAACTTTTCAGTTACAAAAAGATGCTTGTATGTCTGGGTACTTTTTTTGCATACCAGTACAACAACCAGCCAGTAGATTTTTCCTGGAGAGTCATGCGTAGGATCTCAGAGGTATACAAGACAATACCACTGTTGCACAAATGTGGAGGGTATGTCCAATTTTATCCAATATAATAAGATAAAATGCCCGGAGAAGGATATATGTAGGTTAGGTATGGATATAACTACTGACCGATTAAACTAAATTTGATAATTCTCTTTTGTACTGGAATCTTTGTAAAAACCTAGTAAATACCTATTAATAAATTATAATGATTATTATATTATGGCTGTGTTACACAAATTTTTATATGTAATTTTATTGAATAGGGACATTCCTAACTCCAAATTGTGTCTTATCTAGGTGTCGCTCTCTGGCATCCAGGGCGACTTCTGTCAGTTATATTTTGTCAAACATTTAGGCCATAGAAGAGAAGAAATTGAAAAAAATAACTGTCACATTCAATCTGATCGGTTGTCGTTAGTAATTTTGTTGCCATTAACCCCTCTTAAAACACGTAGCGCCATATTTCGTAACTAAGAGAAACTAGGGCCCTGAAAATAGAGATGCTCCATAATATTAGATATTTTGTAGATGTTTTATAACATACTCGCCTGCACAATTCGCTGTTGCAATTGAATATTAACATTATAATTAATTAACTGCATTTACTTATCATAATAGTTAACTATCTTCCTACTATTTTATCTTTCGATAGTCAACAGCTGAAGTACTTTTCGCTAAACATCTAGTGATGTACATAAATGTATCGATTTGTTTGCAAACAGCTTAACTATGTAAAGGCGACAAGGTTAATTGGATAAGTGTCGTGTTTGTAGGAAGTATAACACGTTATAACAATACATCGTTTATACTTTACCTATATCCACTACTGTGAAGCTACTGTTGTACGTTAATTTTCTTTGGCAGTATTTTATATAATTTTATAGATGACTAGTTGTCTCGGCAAACATTTGTTTTCCATAGAAAGTATCCCGTGTATTGGAAGAAAGATTTTAAACCTTCCCTGGACTTTCACGTGTAATTCAAGACCAAAATTAGCCAAATCGGTCCAGCCGTTCTCGAGTTTTAGCGAGACTAACAAACATCAATTCATTTATTAGATTTGATACAAAACCTGACCGGTTTCAGCGACAATCAGCTGATCGAAAGAACAAATACACTTCAAGTCATTTTAAACGGGTAGGAAGGGGTCATTATCGTCATCATCATCACATGCTGGACGAGGGTCTCTCCCCAATGATTTTCGTGATCACTTAGGGGGGAAATGCCAAATAATCGCCACGCTTGGCAGGCGGGTTGGCAATCGCAGTGGTGTTGTGGTTTAACTCACAGAGAGCGCTGCTGCACTTTCTCTGAAGAGTTCCCTCGGTCGCCTCTTACGACCCCCACGACCGGAGAAGTTTCGCTGGTGTGGTGACACATGTATTCCATTCGCTGTCACCTACTTGCTAAGCAAAGGGAGACAGTTCACCAAGTGTATGTTAATCAAGGTGTTGAGCCTACAGCAGTTAAAAAAAATACAAAACTTGTGGTATTTTATCACGATATTGTCGTTCACCGTTGAATGAGCGTTGCGTAGCGTACATAGGCTCTGAAAATGATAAACATTGGTTTACGCTTAGTAGGTTTCAATCCCGCAACCTTCGATTGCAGTTCCGAGTATCTAAGCACGTCTGTACCGAAGACAGACGCTCCCCAGGTGATCGAATTTGTATTAACATTATTTGCCGGCTCCGATTTTTATATTCAATAAATAAGTAGATGTGAGTTGAAACAGTGACCCTTGGCTTCTTAGAGGTATTTTATTAACACCCTGTATAGCGTAATTTATAAAGTACGAGCTATCTCGGCATATTTTGCTTTTCCAATGTACATTATTAACACTGTTCCTCTGCTATTATATGTTTTAACGAAGTTTTTCAGCATTGTAACGTAATAAAATTTACACTTGTAATAAGTAAACTGTTAAGCGTTTCTCGTATAAATGATTGCTTTAAATAATTTTAAATTAACGAGCTGTGTCCCGGAGTTCGTTTACGTGGACTAATATGCTGAGCCATGTGGTGGAAATTCAGGGGACTAATTAATTCCTTTCATGTACATAATTTATATTATTATATGTAATAAACTGAATTTCTTCAAAATCATTAATCAAACTGTTTTAATAGCACTGAAGGTATTATTGAATAGAGTCTAAAGATATACTTAAAGAGTAGAGATTTGTTTTTTGTCTGGTTGTATAAAAGAAAAACCGACGAATTCGCATAGAACCTCCTCTTTCTTTGAAGTCAATTAAAAATGAAATGACTTGTTATTTTGCCACATTGCAAAAATACAGTCAACGACTTCTATGTAGTATAACTTTAATCACTGTCATTCTACCTTATCCCTAGGCTACCTAAGTACCGTAGACTATTTTTACCACATAGTTCGCACGGGAACGAAAAAATAACTTCAGTATGCCGCGTGGCACAGCTTGTTAATTTGCAGAATATACGGTAAATATTGCACATTGCATCACATCGCATGAGAATATCTGAAATATTTTAAATTGACTTAATCCAGCTTCATATTTGATTTTTTTTTGCGTGTATATGGAAGTGACTTCCTGTCGCTCCAACCCGAGCTTTATTTTATTAATATAGAGGATGGTAGTTAAAAATCGAGTTTGGCGTGGAAAGCGCCGAGCTAAAAATGAAGTTTTTATTTAAAACAATCTTAAAATGGCAAGTTTGACTGTTCAGAGCACTTTATGATTTCCTAATCAAGTCGCTACATTATTGTTTTCAATGAAATCACTGAAAGTCTGAGAATTAACTCTAAGCCTGTTACTTACTCAACTTGGGGTAAAATCTCAAACATGCGTTTCCCAGATTTCACCCTATGATGTGTTCTCTAGGGTAACAGATCGGAATAACCCGTCAGAATTGCTCAAGAGTGTAGACCAGGACTATAATAACAAACTAGGATTTGACGTAGGACGATTAAATATTTAGTTACTTTTGGTACAATAACTACTAACTACCTATGTATAATTATTTTTTTATTATTTTATTATGTCAGTTCGCGTTTCCTTAAAAAAAATTAATATCTCACTCATTAACTTGTTCGCCAGATGAGAATAGAAGTAAAAAATAACATACATAATGTGGAATGCGTCAGCTTTGCCTTTCTTCCTGTCGTGATGTAGTAGCATTCTATGGATCCTGAAGATTCAGGTTTATTCAGGCTATGATCTAGTTACTTATAACTGAAGGCCTACATTTACATTCTGAACACAATATTGCTAAATTTCTCCCAGGAGTCCTTTTTTTTTCAAACTTCTTCCGTCAGGGTATTACGGAAGTAATCAAGTATAAGTAATAAAAAATATCAAATAAAATTATGTGATAATAGAAAGGTAAAAGGAAAAAACAGATCTCCAATTTAAATCCGTCAAGCTCAATCGGGCATTATAAAGTGTTGATCCATCCACTCACTCTCGATGAGGCTTTGACGTTGACGACATGTTGTTCTGACATATGAATTAGCAAAAAAAAATGGAGGCACGGAAGGTGAAGGTTGAAAACACTTGAGCATCTATTGAGAATTTGAACTTACCTACTAACCTTCTTAATACATGGTGCGGCCTGCAAAAGGGGCAAGGCCTTTGAGAATGGACATTTTCACTTATTATCTACTACTCATATCCAAGTAGTGTAACGGAAACGGTTTCAAAATTTAGATTATAAAAAAGGCTTAGCCCTATATTATCACACAAGCAGTGAACATTCCGTTCTCTTCATAACGCTCTTTACTGACATTTCGTTGACACAATAACTTCTGCTATGGTCACAATACGGGGAAATGAAAAAAAAGTGTACATATCTATCGAGGCAGAAAATTTTCTGTTCTGTTTATGGAAACGAAAAATTTATTTTCCTTTTGATCACATTGTCGCCATAGTAAAAATTGTTCACATTGACGTGGCCAACAACGTTTCTAAGACCATTGCTCGGTCGGTTACACTCGGTATAAAGGGGTCGGAATAATTTTTCACAAAAATGTTGCTCCTGTTACAAGCCCTTTAAAATGTTTGTTAAAATTCGGCTATAGAGGAGTACAATCACAAACAGTGAGACATGATTCAGGTTACCTGGAAGAAATCGCTGTGATTCCGTATTTCTCAACTACAATGCAATACCAAATTACAATGGAATTATTTTATACACATTAATTCATGATATTTTTATAATAATAATAATCTTTTTCTTGTCAGGCAACAAAAGATACCTTTATAGGTATCGGCCCATAAAAACAAATAAAATACAATACAAAAGAAAAAATACAAATGGATATATTTTATATAAGTACCTATTAGACTGTTTTAAACACGGAGGGAGTCAAAACATACACACAAAAAATACTCAGTCCGCTTATTTGGGCTTGGCTCAGGGAATTCGCTACCGTCGTCTTAGAGGCAAGTGCTTCTAACCACTAGGCCATCTCGGTCGTAAAAATCTACAGTCCTCGTTTCATTTCAAACAAAAACCAAAATAAACAGATCTTTATTCACGGTAAAAATACTTCTGTTTCAACCATATGATTGGTTGTTAACCTTGACAGAGTAGTGTTGTGAAGGCCTTGGATGTCTTTCAGCCCGGCGATAATCCGGCCAATTTTGATTTCGATTTCGTAGAATTTGTTTGTTGTTTGATGTTCTACGTATGATAGCTCAGTGGGCTTTAGTTTGAACGCTTTATTGAAATCGTCTGCGGTAGACATGAGGGGAGGGTCCCCCCTTTAAAATCATGACAATTGTTAATTTTGTTGCTGGTATTTTGGTACTTTACTGGGAAAACGCTGGTTGCTTATTTGTTGTATGATGTTTTTGTATTGCAAACTAATGAACTCCACCGACGCCGACTATGAATATGAGTATTGATTTCAAAATAGTGCATTCCGATACAATATACCGTTAGGTAAATAGTTAATAATATACCGGATAGATGTGATATACCTGTGTAAAGTAGAATTAAATTGTCAATTTAAATGTCATACTGTAAAAGTAAACAGAGCAAGGTAACCATCTTGCTAAGAGGTCGAATCTAGTTGGCGAAATATCTCGTTTAAGTTTTGTAAGAATTTGAAACTGCCGAAACCGCGAAAAAACAATTTCTTCTTTATTTATTAGTTTGCATGAAGTATTTTTCGTTTTCATTTTTGGTCTTGGGGAATGTTTTTAATTGATCAAAGTTCCATACTTAATTAACCCTTTTGGGAATTCATCACGAATATCGACGTGATAATATTTTTTTGCAATTATTAAATAAATAAAAAATACCGAAAGAAGAAGTCTTAGTTCGAGTTTCTACGTAAGTGTTAAGTGATAGTTCACTAAGTTCGTCCATAAATTTTGCCCTAAATTACCTTCTGTTGAAAGTTGGACATTTAGCAAAGTCTTCATTATGACTAAAATGTCTTTTAAACGAATAAGAGAGCTTTTGCAGGAATCAGTAGAAATGTTTACTAACTCACGAGCGAAGAAACTTCGTTCATAAAGCTCAAAACAATTAACTAGTACAGCGAGGAATGGGTAAATGAAAGAAAAAAATAAACTCGTTGATAATAAGATACGGTTATATATGCCATAAAAATACTTAAGTATGCAATGTTCCAACTAACTAATCCTAAGCTTGTTTTAACCGTACGGAAACCCGTGATGAGAGCTGGCTGGAGACAACGGCGGGATTATGAGGGCCACGCACCGACTGAAAACCTCACGGTGATCCCTCGCAGTTTTTGCTGGAACCCCCGGAACATGCTGAGCCACTACATTCCTAAACCTAAGTTAACATAACTAACAGGTTCGTTTTTTTTAATTCAAGATAAGCCCCATGACTTAAACCCTGCCTACCTCTCGGCATACGGGCCTATTCACTTACCACTTTTCAATTTGTTTCGATTACCATCCTGTCTGATGTTAAGCAGCGATGGAGAAAACTTGTTCATTAGGTACCTATTTCCCCGTGACTCGAAACACAGACTCCGGCAAGGAGACCCCACATCCATCCACATCCTGGCGGTTTGCGTACTCCACTTTTCTACACTCCATACAAAGCATCATCCATCCCTGTTTTGTTGCCAATTAGAATTTTTTATATTTTTATTTTATGTACCATTGTTGTTTTTGTTATTTTAAATTCTAATTTCATTATTTTATTTTTTTATTGTTTCATCTATTTTGTAAATATTATGTAACAAACTTAGACAGAAATTGTCGAGACACATGGCTGTAAGGATAAATAAATAATAAATAAAATTCTCCCCCTTCTGGGGCATTGACGACCACATTACATCATAGGCACATCTGTCGGTCCCTGATGACTGTTTAATTGCGTCTGATTGTATCAAATTACCTTCAGTTCGCGAGGAAATCAGTTTGAGGGGAAATTGTTATGTTAATTACCCACCAGGTGGCGCAACATATTAGTCGTGAACGAAGTCGCGAGCAATTCAATAGTTATCGCCTGAAAATGGGTCGTATTCTAGTCATAAAACGAGTTAAGAGTTGGAATATATAATTCATAGTTATTACTGTTTAATGAGTAACCGTCGTATTCATAAACATTTAAAACGTTGAATAACAAGCTAAGGTATAACATCAACTGTGTCCTGAGTGAAAAAAACTGAGTGCTCTATGTTGATGTTATTTATTTAATACTTCATTGCAACACTGTACAATAGGCGGACTTAACCCTTAAAACACAGATTTATTGATCTACATTTTAAAATAATACTAGGTATAATGCGCTTCTTTTATTGCAGATTAAGGGAAAAAAAATAACGCAATGTAGTTTTTACATTTTTTTTTATTGATCCAATCAAACCGTTAAGAAGAATAACTGAATGATTGATGTGGTCCAAAATTTGTTTTGTTTTATTATTGATACCATAGGTATTTAAGAGTTAATACTATAGTATTATCTACCAGTCAACTCCACAACACGGGAGAAAAAAGAAAGTTGCGGGTCAGTATTACAATAACAATAGTAAGGAAAAACTTTTAACTTAGATAATATGATGCGTATATAAATAAGAATCTATTGATAGGTATCTGTTTTTATAAGCATATAAATAGATAGAGATAGATAATCTTGAACTAGAACACTATTGTAATACTGTTGGTACTGTGTGTGTAATATATGCAGATAATTGAAATTAAATGTACGTAGGTAGTTTTATATACTGCAGTGTCAGTTAACCCGTATTTGACGTACATTTGACCAACTTTTAAGACCTTCACTAACAGTTTACTAGAGCTTTTCTAATTTCTGTTCTGTAGTAAATGTATTTAGGTACCTGCTGAACAAGTGTGCTCCATCGTAGACCACATCGCTGCTTAACATCAGGTAGGATGGTGGCCAAACGCTTGTTCATAGTGATTAAAAAATATAATATATATATATACTGCGTGTAAAAGGACCCCGGGCAGTGGTCTTAGAAACGTTGTTGGGCTCGTTTCGCCACAATTTAGACATAGTAAAAGTTGTTCATTCCCATAGCTCGCATAGCCCAACAACCTTTTTAAGACTATTTCTCTGGGTCCTTTTACACTCTGTATGACCCTATATACAACGTGGTCTACAAAAAACTCTAAGCTCATTACAAACAAAAATCATTACGTACGCAAGTAAAGAAGGACGAACAGACAATTTCGTACGCAAATCAATAGACACTTGGCAAATGTGGCGATACAAAAATAATACGGAATGCCACAGAATTATGTAAAATAGAACGCGTTTTTTCGCGCTCAAATGGAAAACAATGCATGCAGTGACGGGTTTCATTATTGTGAGGTGTTATATATATACATAGGTACTTACTTATATTTACGTTCGCAGCCATACATCATTACATGGTATAAAACAAATCCAAGCTACTTTGTCTGCTCCTATGTATGCTTATATTTTTTAAAGTAAGAAAGTGCGTTTTTTATATACAGTGCAGTGATTTCAGAGGAAAGGTTATTACTTGCATAATAGGTATAATAGTAAAACAATTAGTATCAGCATTGCACATGTGCGAAGCTGGGACGGGCCGCTAATACATAAAATATGTATACCTACAAGTTTTTTTTCCTCCAATGCACGGAGTAAAAAGTGACATTTGAGGTGCGAAAGGGATAATTAATGAAAAGGCTGAGCTCAGTCTACTTTCTATAGCGAAACGAACGTTCGCTGGGTTAGTTTTCTTATACAACGTTAAATCAAAAACGTTAGCGATACTCGAGAAAGACACATCACCCAAAATTCCTCCATTTAAAAAAAATACGCATCGTGATACAAACTTATCGATCAGTTGATTACCACTATTTGTATTTTTTTTATTTTCTCTAATTTCGCTAATATTTGAATTCGACTCTTTCTCTTGTATCAGGTGGTCTCACTACTGGATCAATTTGGTACTTTTTTATATTTTTATACTTACTAAGATTTTTTTTTGTTGAACCTCGTTAGTCATAGCTTTAATAATGTTTGAAGCTACACCATGTCCCGCGGTATCAGTTAAATCCACGTTTTATAATAAAATCGTTAGGCCTGTCTTGTGAAATGTGTTTGTATTATCCCGTAGACAGAGATAAGTCGTTGTTTTACGTACACTGTACAGCAGTGGCGTGCGCTGGCTTTTACGACAAGGTAGGCAGTAATCCCCAAGGATTGACACCTATGTATAATAGGTAACTTATCTTTACGAAACACAGATACCTACCTATCAACTCACCCACAAAACACAAGGCCTCCGTTAGCCTATGTCGTGTGTACAAGAAAAAAGGATCTAGCTATAACTATTATTAGGTCGGGTAACTAAAATACTAAGGTAGGCAGTGTCTTTTTGCCTATATGGCGTGCACGCCTCTGCTGTACAGCTGTACCGCACGGTGATACTTACGTTTTTTTCCGTTTGCGTGAGAATTTCGGAATAGAATGTAGCCTTTGTCACCTGGGAATAGCGTAGGTTTCCAAAGATTTTAACGATTTTAAAATTACTGAGTTACTGAGACTGAAAACTACTGAGCTTCGGAGTAGGTTGGTTTGAATAGATTCAATGTAAACAAACAATCTAACCTTTCCTCTTTATAAATTTGTTATTACGATCTAATAAGTAAATGTACCGCAAATATGGGTGATGTAATGGGCCGGGTTAGTAGAGGTCACCCCAGAAGGACATATAAAGACCAGATTGGTGATGTCCTGACCGAAGGTGGCGTGAAAAGTACTCGAAACCGGAGGTCGTGTATGAAAAGATGTATGAATGTAGATAAAGCGAAAGGGGTATGTCAGGATCGTGACAAATGGAGATCTGTAGTCTCTGCCTACCCCTCTGGGAGACAGGCGTGAAGTGTATGTATGTATGTACCGCAAATAAGGTTCTGGACCAAATTTAAATGGGAGCAAACGAGAAGCACGTATTTTTTTAAAGTTATTAAAAAATAAAAACAAATCGGTTCACTCAGTCTTGGAGTAACAATTGAACCTCCTCCTTTTTTGAAGTCAGTTCAAAATCCAGTCGACTGTATAAAATAGCTACAAGTGCCTTTGACTGTTGCAGTCAAATAATAATAAATATTTTACAACAACACACACATTGTCTTCATCCCATGTTAAGTAGCTAAAGCACTTGTGTTATGGAAATCAGACAACGAAATATACTTACTTAAATACTCTTTTTTTTCTTTTAAATACATACTTATATAAATAAAACACCCAGACACATCCAACAAGTACTTAAAAGCTCATCACATAAATACCTGTCAGCGGTGGGAATCGAACCCACGGCCCTACGGAGCAGAGGCAGACACGCTGACCACTACACCAACGGGCCCGTCGAATATAACGAAATAACACCTTTAGGATGACAAAATCTTGCTTAAAACTGTACTTACGTCAGGAGGAATTTGACAAAGCTTAATACTTTCGGTGACAGTAAACTACACACAAAAGAACCTTTATTGTGACCATGACTACCTACAGCCGGTTCTTGTACCGAAAGTGTTAAGCAAGAATTTGAGAAAGAAGTATGAGTTCACAAACATTGGTTGCTGTAGCAACCTGTAATTAAGTCAACACTCACCTTTGTTTTTGTTTGTTAAGGTTCCGTTACCTTTTCCTTGTGTTGAAAATATTTTTTTTTAATAAAAGTACATTTTTTTAAAACTCACTTAACAAGGGATTTTCCGCATCCTGTCTGATGCTATTCAGCGATGTGGTATACGAAGGAACACACTTGTTAATTAGGTATCTATTTACCTGTGACCTGAAGTCCTCCAGATTACACTGAGATTACACCCAAGAAACACAGACGCAAGTCATTTTACATCCTGCTGGTTTCTTTAAAATGTTTTTCTTCACCATTATAATTATATATATGTCGGATGTCGGAGCCTCGCC
>SJJU01008035.1:0-10970 GCA_012932125.1 Conopomorpha cramerella
GTCGTGTGTTCTCCGGCAAAGTGGCCACTGGACAGAAGGCCCGTATCATGGGACCTAACTTCACCCCTGGCAAGAAGGAGGTAAGTTGATGCATACTTAAACTTTGGTTATATTATCTGGTCCTCTTGGACAAATCAAATGTTCAGAACACACAGCACACTTAATTGAAATGCTTTAAGTTTAGTTGGTAACACCCTAAATTAATCACTGTGTTACAATTTTAATGTTGAAGTTTAAATATGGTTTAATGTTAAAAAACATACATCGCCCGGCACTACCGAGTGGGTCCATAGCGTTGCCTTGTGTGATGCTTGGACGGGCTCACTGTGCGACGGGCGTAGAGCCACTGTCGACCGTCGTTAAACGCTGCACAGGACCTCTATCCTTATGTCCTAGGACTGCATGCTACGCAACGGACGATACAATCATTTATTTCTATTTACCTAGTGTTGTTTATGATAAAATGGAACATGATTATACTAAACATAAATGTTATATTTTCAACAGGATCTGTATGAGAAGACCATCCAGCGTACCATCCTCATGATGGGACGTTACGTTGAGGCTATTGAGGATGTGCCCTCTGGAAACATCTGTGGTCTGGTCGGAGTTGACCAGTTCTTGGTCAAGACTGGAACCATCACCACCTTCAAGGATGCTCACAACATGAAGGTATGTTTAAATTACTTGACAAGTTTTATTTTCACAGACAAAAATTGGTGTTACAAGCCCACAAAGTACAGAATACCAGAAGACTTGACAAGGAACCAATTTTTTTTATTGTTTTTGAAATTTACATGATAATACTAATTAGCCTTTCTGTTCACTCAGGTCATGAAGTTCTCCGTGTCCCCTGTCGTGCGTGTGGCTGTTGAGCCCAAGAACCCCGCTGATCTGCCCAAGCTGGTGGAAGGTCTTAAGCGTCTGGCCAAATCTGACCCTATGGTGCAGTGCATCAACGAGGAGTCTGGTGAACACATCATTGCCGGAGCTGGAGAGCTGCATCTTGAGATCTGTCTCAAGGTAAATAAACATCTTTTTATAAATGCAATTTATTAAAAGTACTTTTTAAAAAAAAAATCTATATCTTGAATTTTTCGTATTTTAGGATCTGGAAGAGGACCACGCTTGCATTCCAATCAAGAAATCTGACCCCGTTGTGTCGTACCGTGAAACAGTCGCCGAGGAGTCTGACCAGATGTGCCTGTCCAAGTCTCCCAACAAACACAACCGTCTCTTCATGAAGGCCCAGCCCATGCCTGACGGTCTAGCAGAGGATATCGACGACGTAAGTATTTTGATTGAAACATTTTATCGTTATCTTATTCCAATATTGTACTTCACATAAAAACGTATCGGTTCTAACGATCCCATTTTCTGTATTCAGGGCAAAGTGAACCCCCGCGACGACTTCAAGACCCGCGCCCGCTACCTCACAGACAAGTACGAGTACGACGTGACGGAGGCGCGTAAGATCTGGTGCTTCGGCCCCGACGGCACCGGGCCCAACATCCTCGTGGACTGCAGCAAGGGAGTCCAGTACCTGAACGAGATCAAGGACTCCGTGGTGGCCGGCTTCCAGTGGGCCGCCAAGGAGGGCGTCATGGCCGAGGAGAACCTGCGCGGCGTGCGCTTCAACATCTACGACGTCACGCTCCACACCGACGCCATCCACCGCGGCGGCGGACAGATCATCCCCACCACACGTCGCTGTCTCTACGCCTGTCTGCTCACCGCCGGGCCCCGCCTCATGGAGCCCGTCTACCTCTGCGAGATACAGGTCGGTGTCTGTGCCTGTCTGTGTGTCCGTCTGTCCACGTGCATCCTGAGCGGGGCTAGCATGATACAGTAGCCCCGCCTTTCCGAAGCGTGGTACACTAACAGTCTTTTAGTTTTGGCATTGTCATTACACCCCCGTATGCTTTGCCTGAATAGGGAGACTAACATTACGATCAAATTGTCTTAACGATTCTTGAATTGGTAGATAGATAGATATCCTACAGATTGTATTGTGAATGTGAATGATGTTTTAGTACCCCATACTTTACTGGTTCCCTTTATTTTCCATTCCAATGAATGAAAAAAATACATATGTCATGGAGTTGTGTGGAGAATGCAAATACTATATTTATTGATAATTAATTTTAACAAACTGAGCCATATCGACATTATAGTCGGCATAATATTGACGTGAACACCGTTGTTGCGTAGTGCCCCGAAGTGGCTGTGGGCGGTATCTACGGCGTGCTGAACAGGCGACGTGGCCACGTGTTCGAGGAGTCGCAGGTGGCGGGCACACCCATGTTCGTGGTGAAGGCCTACCTGCCTGTCAACGAGTCCTTCGGCTTCACGGCCGACCTGCGCTCCAACACTGGCGGCCAGGCCTTCCCGCAGTGCGTCTTCGACCACTGGCAGGTGCTGCCCGGTGACCCGTCCGAGCCCAGCTCCAAGCCCTACCAGATTGTCCAGGTAAATAAATTATTCAACTAATTGCATATTGAAATCAGACATTTTGAAACGAATCCAACCAAATAAATAAAATTACGATATTATTTATGTACTTCATTTATTGAATTGAATTTTATTTGTTCACAGGACACGAGAAAGAGGAAAGGGTTGAAGGAAGGTCTTCCAGACCTCGCTCAATACCTCGACAAAATGTAAACGTCGTAGCTAATGCAATCACATCTGTAATATATATTGTATCAATACACGCCGCGCCGCGAACTGAACACCTTCCACGGTTTTTTATTCATAACTATTTTCATAACTTAATTGTTTTTTTTTGTAATTTGGCTGAAGTTTTATGTTAAACCGCGCCATCTGATTATTTTTTAATAAATTATGGCTGGCCAATATGCATTGAATTTAAATGTCCATTGACCACGAAATGAGGATGTGATACTAGTGTAAACGTGGTATCACGTTACAATAAATGACTATATTTAATTATTCCGTGATTATTTCTCTATCATTTATTTGCTTGGGATCACTGTGGAACTTGTTTCTTGTAATTTAATTATAACTTTTTTGTAAGAGATCTCTCTTTGATTTCTGTTGAGGGTTCCATGAATGTTGCCAAGGTGAGTTCACTTGAATTTTACAAAATACAGATGTTTTATACATATTCATAAAATCTTAACATTTGCTTTAATTTCCAGGTAACTATTGAGCAAGCTGACTTCAATGACCAGTCTATAAAAGGTTTGTATAATTTTGAAAATGTATTGAAGAATAATTCCTTACTTTATGATGTTAACACACAGACCTGTTCTGAGAACATTGAGGATAAAATGTATTTATTCTGATTCCTTCGTAATGAAGTGACGTCTTTCTTGTCTTACAAACATGGTTGTAATATTTTATGTTTCTCTTTACAGAATCTCCCAAGATAGCTCGTCTCAAAAGATCGCTTCACACACTGAAAGGTAAAAATATTTTTTTTTTGTTATAAATTTGTCTTCGCTTATTTTTTATTTCCATGATGATAAACCTTGACCAGATGCCATCGTGACGGTTTCATAAGCTCAACAGGACTGAAATTACACAATATTAAACTTACATATCCGTTTGTTTCTAACTTAAACTAATTAGTTTCTCTATTGTTACAGATTAAGTGATGTTAAGCGCATGATCGATGAAGCGATGCTAAGGCACATTATGCCTAACATCTATAGCAAAAACTTACGGGGAGTCTCTGTCTGAATAATTGAAATGTAAGTATTTTATTCATTTACTACAGATTCATGTTTTCATAAGTTGCATTCGCGTTAGTTTCGAACTACAGTTCTTAACAGGTTAATGTAATTTTACTATTACATTTTTATATCGACACACACAGAAAAGTGCTTTTATGATGATAACCCTAAACCCGATGCCACCATGACGGTTTTTACAAGCTCAACAGGACTGAGGATATTTGCAACAATGCCTTTCAACTATTTGTGATTGATAATGAGTTAATGTGTCTCTAATTATTTACCAGAAATCCTGCGACCGGTATGCATATCGACGCGGCGGACCTTCTGTTGAAAATGTAAGTTTATGCAACATTTTCCTTTTGACAATTTTACTGGGGTTGTTACGGCTACCCCACTTGGTTCCCCCCTATCCCCGACCCTCCCATCAACGTTTTCGTCTGTCTTTCTTAATAATCTATTAATTGTAAACTATTTTGTTTTCATTCTTAGATAAATTGGGCTTGATTGATGTTTAAAAACTGAAATATTGGTTTACTTTGCGCCTACATTTTAATTTGCAGTTGTATTTGTCACACAGACAATAATTCTCTCTCGTTCTTTGTAAAGCAATATTGGATTTAAAACATAATTTTACGCCAATTTTTACCTTTTATGATGATTTTCACAGACCTGTTCTGAATACTTTTGAGGACAACAATTTTATAAACTGATCAAAAATTTATATTACTTTTAGTTGAAATTGTAGTGAAGGGTTGCTTACCGTATTTTCTCTGTTCCAGGTACTATGGTGGTCCGTATCTGCTGAAACCGATGCTACAAGAGGAGTCCTCGGGAATTATAAAAATAGTTTAATTAAAAACGCTAAACGCGGGTGAATTTAATCGTTTCGAGGAATGGAAATATTAAATAAATGATTTTTCTTAAATTTGTTTTTTTTATTTCCCCTAGGATGATAGTAGTAGAATACATAGCTTAGGTACATCTTTAAGTGAAGAGTCGAGTATGTAAGAGACAACGAGGGGACTAAGGTGGGAATGGGTTGGAGAGACCTCTCGCAGACGAGACACCACAAGTCAGATACGCTAGCGCGCAGCGATAAGTGTTGTTTTTCAGCTACGTACGTTTAGGTTAGTGTTGTAGCACGTCCACGACACAGATTTATTGTGAACAACTGGTGGTAGGAAAATCTATGTTATTTATTTATGGGTAGAATAAATACGGTTTCCAGGTCACGCGATTTCCGAAAACCACTTTTGACATTGACGAAATAATAATAGGCATGCGAATTTGACAAACTTCTGGGCTGTGTTGTCAAAAAATCACAGTACTTTTATTTTACAGTGTTCTGTGGCTTTTACCTAAAATTCAATTGAATGTGAAGTGCAAATAGTTCATTCGAGGTCTGATTAGTTCCCTTGGACCGATACTTACTATAGTGGAGATATATCTATAGGTAGGAAGTGCCACTACCTACAGTAACAATGTTTCAAGTGTTGCGTGTACTAATGTGGAAGCATTGCACTGTTAGAAGAAACCGGATACTAAGCAACATAGCGGACATTATCCCGATATTGCTATTCTTATTTGTGTTGCTGACAAAGGACGACTTACTGAAGGCTGATACGATGATATTTGGTCGTCCAATACTTAACAAGACTGATATCACAAGCGTTCCCAGTTTGAGGGTAAGTGTGAGTGCGTGCTTTAATTATGATCCGATACCGATATCACAAATTCAATTCCTCGGTTGGTCCGCCTATAGGAAAGGGGGTGCCATACAAATGCAAAAATTTTTTTTCACGGAAATGGTCAAAAACACAGTGGTTGTAAAAAGATAGCTTAAATTAATGAAAAAGTGATGAAAAAACGAAAAAAAAATTTTTTCATTTTGAACTGCCCAGCGATCGATTTTAGTATGGACCAGCGACTTAGCCGAATTTCCGAGTGGGATTTGTATGGAGTTGGGACTTGTAAAATTTTCAAGATTGAACCAGCTACTACAGCAAAGGGGGTGCGGGACTTAGAAAAATTTCGAAATTTTTACTTTTTTTTTACTCCACAATATATTTTTCATACATTCGATCTGTGATCGAGTAGACTTCATTTTACAACACTATTTTTAATTGAGCTCATTCCAGACACGCCTATCTCCCCTTAACGTGGGTCGTGTGCCTCCCCTTGTGACGTACTCCCCCGACACGGACACCACCCGAGCGCTGATGCTGCGAGTGGGAAGAAAGCTCAACATGACGTTTCACGAGGCTGTCGATTGTTAGTATAGTAACTTCCTTCGTACCTATGTTTGGTTATGTACTAGATACTGAGTGTAAAAAGACCCCAAGCCAAGCCAATGGTCTTAGAATCGTTGGGCATGTCAATATGAACAACTTTAACCCTACGTCCTCAAAGAACGATCTCTCATACGATGCGATGCGTTTTTAATTCGATCCGATGCGAATCGGATGGAGTGTCCTGCGTGCAATAGTTATCTGCGTCCAACGCGTAAACATGTCACAGCTCCGTCGTATTCTTTTATCAGAAAATTCATATCTTAAGTATTTACCCATCTCCGGTGCGTTAATAAACGATTCGAGTATGATTTATTACGTTTATTCCATAATAATCTCCTTTCTTTGACTGTGTTTATTAATAATTTCACATCCGTCGCAGCAGCAGCCATGTTTACATGCGAAATGCGAATATGGTCCGGAAATCGCAAGCTGGATTAACATTTCCGCAACGCAACTACTCGTTCGAATGTCAGTCGGAAAGACGTAGGACACTTGTGTTGATTACGAAGATTTGAAATTGACAGCGTGCGTTCGTGCAGATATCGCATCGGACCGCATCGTATCAATTTGTTCCCCGAGGACGTAGCGTTACTATGGCGACAATGCGGCGAAATTAAAATAAGGTTTTCGTCTCCATACAAAATAAACGATTTTCTGCCTCGGAAAATGACATGTAGATATGAAACATTTTTTTAAGTTCTATGGTAACCCAGTATTATATAGGGACTACAAGATTGCGCCACGCCCGTTCTGTCCTCTGAGATTCATCTGGCACAAGACCAGCTCATCCCTCGCGCTCTCAGCTCTTGCAGAATGTGCACATATCGCTCAGTTGGAACAAAAGGGACACAAAACAAAATCTAATTTTATGAAACTGAACCTTAACATAAAGGATACAAAACTTGACTTCAAAAATGGCAAAATCGGCATGTTGCGTATTGGGTCCTTTTTGTTCTAACTATGCGAATATGATAGAAATAAGTGATTTAGGTACTTTATAAAACAGAACCGGTTTAAGCGAAAGCTTATCTCTCTTGCCCAACCACAAGAGATATGAGCCCTACATATGCAGAAGATTGTCTGATAGATTAAAATGTGGTAGGATATTAAGGAACTAATGGCGCTAGTATCGGGTGTTTCCAAACAACGTGAATGGTAGTTAACTGTCAAGTTATTTTGAGACTTACTAAGAATATCATAGTTTAGGAACTTGATACTAGTGCAATTAGTTCTTTACTTTTCCCCATTATATCTAATACAAATATTTATGCCTATTCAAGTCACCCAAACCGATCTGTGCTATTACCCCATTTAGAGATGCCTTCATGGGCATGAGCTATCCTCGTAGTATAATACAGCGTTTAATTAAATACGTTGGCGAAACTCAAGAGAAAATCCCTCAGCCCGTGATACCAATCTTTCCCTAAGGAATCCATCGTATCATGGGTGGCTCTCTCGAGTTCCGTAAATATTTTTAATATCATACTAGCTGTCTCGGCAAACATTTGCTTTGCCACAGGAAGTCGCTAATCTACCTTTTAAGCCTTCCCTGGACTTCCACGTGTAATTCAAGACCAAAATTATCCAAATCGGTCCGGTCGTTCTCGAGTTTTAGCGAGACTAACGAACATCAATTAAATTGTTTTATATAATAAGATGTTGTTTCTATACCATTTCAGCTGCAGGTAATGCGCAGTACGGATTGAACAAAGTTCTGCGCGACACTTTCGACCACAGCATTGCGGATGACACTGCTGTTGTCATATTCGAGGTATATTCTACATTTGTACTTACTTATGTAGGTACCTACCAAGTTATCATCAGCCACATAACGTCCACTGCACTGGACGAGGGCCTCCCCCAATGAGATCCGTCATTTGGGGTGAAATGCCAGTAATCGCCACGCTTGGCAGGCGGGTTTGCGATCGCAGGGGTGTTGTGGTTTAACTCACAGAGAGCGCTGCTGCCCGTTCTCTGGAGAGCTCCCTCGGTCGTCTCTTACGACCCCCATGACGGGAAAAGTTGGGCTGGGGTGGTGACACATGTATTCTATTCCCAACCAACCAAGTACCAACCTTTAATGTTGTGAACGTCATCCACACAACCCGAAACTGTTCTGGCAATACATATCCTAGTTCAAGCATAAAGCTGCTCGTCGTCGCCCAATGAATAGCGCCCGTGACGTGAGTGACTGACAGCCGATTAAAAATAAATCAACCATCGGTTTGGGCACGCCCGTTCCTCACTTCATTTGGTTACCAGTAGTGTTTAAATGTATAATGAGGAACCTTAGGACTCTAGAAAGAAGTTCGGTAGATGGTTGGATAGATGTGCGTCAGTAATTTCAAGAATTAACCGCTAGATGGTGCCTAAAGTCTACATTATAATTCAACGGACCAATTTGACAGTTCCTATGCGTACCTACCTACGTACAATATGATAGATTATTCCTGTGTAAATTAAACAGAAAATTGAATACAAACAGTAAAATATCATAATCTCGTAAAATGTACTCTTAACTTGATTACATCAGAGTACAAAATTGCGTGAATGGGAACTGTTTAATCGGTTCGTCGAATTATATTATAGAGACTACATTTTATTTTATGATTTGTATACCGAAGCCTTACTATAGAGTTCAAAAATCAATCATCATCAGCCCATACTTGTCCACTGCTGGACATAGGCCTCTCCAATTGCATTTTCTACCATTTCCATTTTCTACTACATGCGTACATAATGTTTCAAGGACATGGGGCAACCGTCGAAGCTAGTCTACACGATAAGAATAAACGAAGACTTCGTGACTGATACGTACAAGGTAGACGGCAATGAGGACTTGGAAACTATGGGTAAGTATGATGCTTCTCGTGCCAAAATATTGTACTTGAATAAGTAGATGTAGGGAACATACCGGGATGTTGCATGTACCTACCTATTATTTAATTGATACTTTACAGGAAGTATTTACGAGCCGTTCATGCGACTACAGTGGGCTATAGACTCCAGTTACATCGAGATGGTGTCGAACAAGACACTTCCAAAGGTAAGTAGGTAGGTAGTTAAGGTACACCCATCGTCTTTGAATATACTTAGTACCTAAGTTATTTGAAAGGTATAGGGAAGCCCTAGACATCTCCAAGGTCTTTGACGAGTTTGGTCTACTTAGCACTTTTTGAACTGAACGACTTTTTTGGTCATGGTTAGTGGATTTCCAGAGCACTCACTCACACTCTGAAATCCTTTTGATGGTGCATTTTAAAGCACTACTGAAACCCGATATTATTGGGTATGCAGACGCCCGCAACGTCCGTGCACTCAGAGAGGCAATGGTCAAAAGCTTTCTTAACATTAAAATAGGAAAGCGTGCTTTGTAGACCACATCGCAGCTGAACGCCAGTCGAGATAGTGGTTAAAGGCATGTCTATTCACAATTAAGAAATAAAAATTGCTTATTGCTCGGTCAAATAGAGGATCAAATGTATAGCGAGCAGCATGTCTTCCTAAGTTTTGCCTGCATTTATTTCAGGATATATTAGTTAAGCGCATGGCGTCGAGGCGCGCCACCACCGCCGGCAAGGTTTCCGGCATACAGCCGCTGTGTACCATGTGGAGCGCCATACAGACTGTGGTGTACGCTATGCTGCTGCTCATCACCTGCGTCAGCAGGATGGTGACGGATCGCGCTGGCGGACTTTTGGTAGGTTAGCTATTAATCGTGTCATGTTCAGCACGTTTTCTGGAAACTAATTCCCTCATCCATCAGCCGTCTGAGCCCTACGGGCCTTTAGATATGATGAGGGCTAACTTAATGCAATGCTCACGTTTTCTTGACTTTATTTACCAAGATCTTAATGAAACTGAGCGCTGTCACACACCTATATGAATAAATAAATAAAAATGGGGATGCACTCCGGGAGTGCAGATAGAAGTGAAAACAAATATTTAAATAAATAAATTTTCCTTTTAATATTCATTCTATACACTCTGAGTATACATTATAGGTATGTAATCTCGTCTGTCGCGAGAGCACAAACTAATGCCCATGCAAAGAGCGCGTATAGTACCTCTATACATATATTATAAGAATACACGTTTAGTATTTCTGTGTAAAATCTCATCTGTCGCGAGAACGGCTGAAAATGTTCACCCACAAAATTGCCCAACGCGCTATAAGAAGTTTTCACTTCAAAACCACAGGCCAGAAAAGGACTCCATCCAGAACTGGACGTCGAGTTGCAGAAACGCTCTATATACAACCTAAAACTTTTTTGACTCCATTCCCCAGGAGCTGATAAAGCTGAGCGGCGTGACGACAACAGCGTTCGGCATCTCCCACGTGTTGAACATGCTGCCGTGCATGCTGGGCACGGCGGTGGCGGCTGCGGTCGCCCTCACCTCCGGCGACAAGCCCCTGATTGTCGGCCTCTCCGTACAACAGATTGTTGTTCTCATTTTGTTAACTGGACTCTCCATGTGCTCGCTGGCGTACCTCGTGTGTTTCTTCTTTACGGATCGTGAGTTTTGTTACTAGTTTTGCCAGTGGCGTGCACACAATATAGGCAAAATGACACTGCCTACCTTAGTATTTTGGTTACCCGACCTAATATTGCTAGATCCTTTTCTGTTGTACTTACTCACGACATAGGTTAACGAAGGTCCTGTGTTTTGTGGGTGAGTAGATAGGTAGGTACTTATGTTTCGTAAAGACAAGTTACCTATACATAGGTGTCAATCCTTGAAGATTCCTGCCTACCTTGTCGTAAAAGCCAGTGCACGCTACTGAGTTTTGCCCCCTTCCAAGAAGAGCATGGCATGACATTTTAACGCGCTGCAATTTATTGAAACAAGCTAAGTCGCATCAAGCGTTACATAAAAGCTAATCAGTCTTTCTTAATGTGCTTGCAAGCTTCTGTTCTGGTCTGAGACATGATATGTACATGGCGAAATAAGGACTATCTTAAAATATTATGATGAT
>SJJU01008037.1:0-10103 GCA_012932125.1 Conopomorpha cramerella
AACCGTGGGCATTTGCTTATTAAGCAAGTGCCTCTGCCTACCCCGCTTTGGGATTTAAAAGGCGTGAAGTGTATTTATTTTTTTATTTTGAAAAAAGAAGCCTTTCTCAATTCGACCGTCTGTAGGCATCTTTTATGTTAAATTATTTTTTTAAGGAAACTCGGACGTACATGATAGTATAAGTTTAAAACGGCTATCATAGCGCAAATAATTGGCCAAAGATAAGCATTCAGCTTACAGCTTACCTCCGTTGTTTGCCCGACGTTTCACAGTTACATGTACCCCCTCCGGTCGCCTATGTCCAGAGTGCCAAAATGCTCTGCCAATATTCACGAGTGAGGACTTTAATAAATATATAAATAAACTCCATATTTCAATACTAGCTTTCCGCCAGTTGTACAGCGTAAAGTTTTGTTAACCAAAAGCTATTGCGCCATAGACTATACATGATAATAAATTAGTCAAACTCGTGTGAAAATTCTCGGAATTTCTCTCGTTCCATGCTTGTTCTAATAAATTTCCCAATATCCCCGGCGAATAGAAGCGATGCAACGATGCCGAAAACTTATACTAAGTTGCCACAAAACAAGCACTTGTGTATGCAAAACATTCTACTACTTGCCGGAACTATTAACTCGTGCAACAAACTTTATAAGTAACTTAGATGTCTGCACTTGCGAGCAAAAATTGCGGGTCACTCACAAGTTTCAACAAATCGCAATATCTTGCAATCAAGGAGAGCTATCTGAGTACAAAACATGTTTATGAAAGACCATAATAACACAGATTAAAAAAAATGTTTTTGTAATTAAATACTAGTGTTGGAGTTTGATAATACATGTATTTTTTATAGATGACCCGGAATTTTTGCTCCCGAGTGTAACCGAAACTGTTACGTATGTACAAACTTGACCCACTAACTTAGATATAGATACGCATAGTGTGGGAATATTGACACGCTCAAGAACCGAAATATTGCTATTGGCTGCAATTTCGGTCGCAGTACTCGCAGTAGAATTTCACATCTTCGCAATTGGTTCAGTATGATATCAAAATATCACGTAGAGTTATTAGTATACTAACTTCCTATCCTAAAGATTATTTCAAATATTTAGGAACAATTTTACCTACTGTTTTGGGATTTATCTGAACTAGCTGACGCGGAAATCATTGTTTTGCCGATATACATTATTTCCAACATTTCCATTTAAAAAGAAGCCTATGTTCTTTCTCAGGCTCTAAACAATCGGCATACCAAATTTCATTAGAATAGGTTCAGTAGATTTGGTATGAAAGCGAGACATACAGACAGAGTTACTCGTCTCGCATTTATAATACATATTAGTATAGGTTTATTTTTTTTTTCCAATACACTGCGTAAAAGTTGACTTGAGAGAGTTACCCGGGGCATTTGACAGAAATTATTTGGCGATTGGCATTCATATTCAGGCACAATTATATTTTCTTAAGGAAAAACAGACCCTGTATCATGAGGTCTTATATTAATACTAGCTGCTCCGGCAAACATTGTTTCGCCAATATGCATTATTTTCGCAGCGCATGCAACGGATTAATAATTTTCCCCATGTTCTTCACATTTTCCATTATTTCTCCGCACCTAATAGTTGCAGCGTGATGTTATAAAGCCTTCCTCGATAAATGGTCTATTCAACACAAAAATATTTTTTCAATTCGAACGATTCCTGAGATTAGCGCGTTCAAACAAACAAACTCTTCAGCTTTATAATATTAGTATAGATTGTACTCGTTGTGTAACAGAGACAGCACTAGACGATCTTTGTCACGAACTTTGTCACTGTCACAGAGCGTAAACAATATTACTTAAAGGCCTCATAGTACCGAACCAGATGTAATAACAAATGACGATCATGGCGGAATACGGAACAAAATACCCCTAGACAATGAATAAAATTCAAGCTCTGTTTAATTCTCAACCCGTTCCAGCCAGCATCAACAGTAAAAATAATTTCTTCACAGCCTCCAATTCCGTAAAAAGCGGAACGGCGTACTTTAGAGGAATCCTGGTTTTATTTTTTGTTTCGCTTTTGAAAAATACTTTCCACAAATGCTGTAGAGGACGTGAACTCTGAAATACACGGTTACCTGTTTTGTGTGGCCTTTGAAGTGTTCAGTGTCAGCTTAATGAATGGTAAAGCTGCCAGTTTATAATGACCCTTCAATTGTAGCATTTCGCCTCGATTTAAATGACATTTCAAAGTGGGTAGAAGGATAAAACCTTGAATGTTCACTTTCTGATGCCTAGCTCAACATCCAATGGGCGTAGTACGTCGACATGACCATGTGTATCGGGCGTAAAGCTTTTTTTTTCTCCCTCTGGGATTGTGTAACGTATAGGCTTCGGATTGACGTGAACGTTGATTTCTGCGTGTTCATTGAGCTACTTTCCCTTAAGCATACTAATTCTGAAACAATAATCGGTACTCAAGTATCAGGAGCATAGTTTGTCCTTTTTACACAAACACACTTAGAGCGAGACAAAATGTTACTTGAGATGAGACCTGTGCTTGATTCGAATTTCAGAAAAGGTCCTTAGTACAAATGCGAGACATTGATTTGTTGATTATTGCAAACATTCCGATATTTTATCCACGTTCTTGCTGATCTGTCAGTTCCGCTTCCGTTACTTATATAATGAATTCAATTTAGCTTTTAGGGCTTGCTTCAGACGCTATTTCCACTAAAGGGAAAATCTTGGCGATATTGTTGTCATCAGATGATTTAAAAAATATGATGGCAATGGAGGCATTTGGAGATATGGTTGTTGTCTGAACTACAACGTTCTTTTGTATTTCTCTATGTCCACTCTCACTGTTGGACTTTTTTTAAATTTGAGTTTTAGGAATCATTGCGGAGGTAACATTTAGAACGTGATTTGTCAGTCGGATATGAAGCCGAGAAAAATGCACATTTGTAATTTTGACAATTATGTAAATATTTGACAAGACATGTTTTGAATAGAGTAAATTTATTTCGCGTAAATTTAAAGACGAAATCACAGTTTTCTCGAAGTAGTTCTATCTAAAATTATAGTAGACCAAAATAACAATAAAGATTTAATTATTTATTCTTTTGTGACAATTCACGTTTTGAATGTTATTAGGGAATTTTCAAACTTCAAAAATTTCTTATCTAGATGTCGCTAGTGGGTGTTATATTTTAATACCTTTTTTATTATTTGGGCATTTTATTCAAACTTCAGACAATTTTGTAACATGTAAATAAACAATTAAAAAAATAACCGTCATCTTCAATACTGACTGCTTGAAGTTAGTCATATCGTTGACATTAATCCTCCTTAACAGCTAGCGTCATCTGTTATAACTAAGAAAAACAAGGGCCCTGAGAGTTCCCCATTATGAATTTATTTATTATACATTTGTACCTACAATTTATATTTTAGTTATGTAGGACATGTACTTGAACCAATAAAGATTTCTTATTATTACAATATTTAAATATTTATTTATTATTCCATTGAAAGTGCCAATTGTATGAAGACGATACGATGTAGCGTGGCGACATTGCGATTCTCGCTCGTAAAAATCGTGCCATAAGGCTGATCTTAGATGATAGAGATTTAAGGGTTAAAGAAACCAATAAGAACACTGAAAGGCATCTATACACGACAATGTACTGAGCATAAATTCAGTAATAAGCTACCTTTCCCCTTCCCACGGCACACATACTTAAGGCGCGGCAATCGAGTTGGGAACGATATTCAATATTGATACAGTACCTACTTTTTCACAATCGTTATTTTTTATGTAAAGTAAAATTACAGGTGCGTAGGAGGCATATAAACAATGGTAGCTGTTATTACATCCTCAGAAGTTAGCAACAAGTAGCGCTTTGTGCGGACACATCGTTGTATACAAAAACACTTGAGCTGATCTCAATAGGAATCTTTCAGCGTTTCCAGTTCAGTTGTACGCCGCGTAACTGCCAGTACAGTCGCGAGCGGTATTCAAAAGATCGCGCTGCTCAAAATTTAACGTCCATATAAAAAGGCTCTTAAGAAACATATTCGGTTTACGTCTCCTTTGAATGCGAGATGATCATGACAACATGGGAGATTGCTTATCATAAAACCCGGGGCAATCGCCAATCTCGTTTTATAGCTAATAAAGTGTGCCCTTTTCAATAATGTTTTCGTATGGATTATGTGTTAAATTGCTAATATGACTGAGGAGCGAGTGGGTGACGTCAGGTGGCGGTATATTACTTCGGTTTTGCATGACTGGATTTGTCAGTATGCTGCTCAACCCTTGTATACGCGAATACAATACTAGAGATTTTGAACTCTATGAAATGGTTATAAGAGTGAATAAAGCGCGTAGATAAGACATGGAATTCGAATATTTTTTTTTATTATTTAACCTTTATCTATACATGAAAGGTAATGGCTAATGGTATTATTGAATATTGGCATAGTTAAGAAATTACTGATTAAAATATTTGTCTACAATGCTTAATGATACTAATCATATATTTAGAAAAATCACCATTGAAATGAGTAAATTAAAAATGTTGACCTAGTATTCATCATTTTTGAATACCAAAATCAGGCTCGGAATTCTACATGGTAACAAGTCCAGTTTAAGGTGGGAAGTAAAAAAGAAAGAGCAAATAGGTACACCAGCCAATCGTGGGGGTCGTAAGAGGCGACCGAGGGAACTCTACAGAGGACGGGCAGCAGCGCACTCTGAGAGTTAAACTACAGCACCACTGCGATCGTTAACCCTGTGAAGCGTGGCTATTATCGTCGAGGCCCTCGTCCAGCAGTAGACGTCATGTGTCTGATGATGATGAAATAGATATATAAAATAAAGTATTTTTCAAAACACTACTTCTTGTTTAGAACTATTTTGAAACGAACACAGACTTTTTGGAACAGACAACCTTTTGTACTGGCCGGAAATATTAAGAAAAATAACACCAGACAGACCGCCAGCAATGTTTCACACAAGTGCAACAGGTAGCCCGCGGCAATGCTGCCTTGCGATTGTTGTTGTATACACACACATTAGAGTAAAAAGCTTAGTCAAGTTACCGACAAGCAGCTTAAAACTGCCGCGGCACCGAGTCAACAGGCTTCTCTCTGCGAGTACAAAGCTTTGTGAGCTGAGCTTATAAACTTTACTGAGTAGGTACGTGTTTTTACTTACATACTGTGCCTGTTTTTATCTTGCCTATTTAAAGTGACAAGTACATAAGTATACGCTCGATAATTCCTGATGGGGTGGTCGGAACCTATTGGAGACATCATGTCTTTTAAGCCACTTTTTGCTTGGTTGTTGGGGTGTACTTGTCCAAAATCTTACATTAAGGACATCGATAAATGATGGTGATCAAATAATCCTATTCATATACCTCAGATATCTTCTTTTACACCGTGTATTCAAATACGTTATGGTATTATTCTTTTTACATAATAGACTACACAAACGTCGAGTACAAAAACATTATAATAACTCCATACATCAACAAAGTCAAAGTCAAACACGTTACTAACAAGTATTATTTTACTAGTCGCCCCTACGATTCTTTAAAAGTTCCTCAATTTATCTGGTCTGCCGTCATCAAACACTGAGATCTACTACTATCATGAGACCGTCTCTGCAATATCTCCTGTAAAAAAAAAGAATCATCAAAATCGGTTTATAAACAAGCAAGTTAACCGCGAACAAACATACTGTAGTATTGAGAACGACTCGAAACGAAAACATGGGCAATAAGAAGAATCTATGTTGAATATTTTTGCAATACACCGGTATGTAAAAAAAAAAAAAATACTGAATGAACTAGTGGTTAGGGGACGATGGTCGCGGTATGTTCTTTTAGCCATGAGCTGAAGCTTTTCTTGTGTGCGTTTGGGTGTTTCACCCGTCTGTCATCTTCGTATTAAAAAATATTAATTTATGTTAGTATATCAGTCTCTGGCACCCATAGTACAGAGTACTCTAATTCAGATGACCGTGTGTGAAATCATTTAAAAAAATATGCGCTCCGACATTATACATAAAAAGTTTAAACAGGGTATTAAAGCGCGAATAAAATCAAATTTTCCAAATAATATATGCAGTGCTACCTATCGTCGAATAATAGCTACCATTATAACATATCCCTTAGTTCTGACTGATATCCTCTAGACTGGTGATATGTGCAAGATGGCTGGCAGAAGCTGGATGCGAGAAGCCGAAAACAGATCACAGTGGCGCGCAATTGGAGAGGCCTATGTCCACAGTGGACAAGTATAGGCTAGTGAAGGTGATGGTAATTCACATTTTACGCTGTGCATTTCAAGAATAACATCAGGCATCATTCCTCTATCAGGTACGAGTGGTTCAAAGACCTGAACCTGAGATGGTACGCGGTGCCGGCTGTATCCGGGATGAGGTTCGACTGCGGTGGCATTGAGTTCACCGCTAACGCCTTCAACGGG
Organism: Conopomorpha cramerella; assembly: GCA_012932125.1. NCBI lineage: Eukaryota > Metazoa > Arthropoda > Insecta > Lepidoptera > Gracillariidae > Conopomorpha > Conopomorpha cramerella. Next base: position 6,485 of record SJJU01008037.1, read on the forward strand.
TGGTACATGAGCACTGAGATCGGGTGCCGGAACTTCTGCGACGCTAATCGGCTTAACATGTTGGAGGTGAGTTTAACTTGCAATTTGACGGTAAAAAAAGTTATCTTTTTTTTTGTCGTCGGGATTTTGTTATTTTGGTTGAGTTATGTGCGACTAAAACCCTTTGTGATTGGTGACCACGTTATCGTTGAGGGTACCGGAACAGCCTGAACAGAAAAGTAATCTGAACGCATATCTTTGATTATGATTTTTAATTTTGAAATAATAATAGCTGTGTTTCCTGCGCATTATAGTGGAGGTCTTCAAGTTGCGGGTAAATAGGTACTTAATGAACAAGTGTCGCTGCAAGATCGCTGCTTAACATCAGCCAGGATGGTGGTTAAACGCGTGTTCAATTCCTTTATAACGAAAAACTGCTCTAACCCAAAGTCACCACTTATGAAGTGTTCACTCAACTCGGAATTTTGAACACATTACTAAATATTTTTAAGAAGCATTGAATGTTTATAACCAAAAAATGTCATTACGTGATACACAAAGTTTGTTCGTCAATCAGCGAAAATCCCGGCAGTATCCCGGGAGTCACATTAACCTCAGTCCAATTTTATTTGGGCGATAATCCGGAAACATTCCAAATTGGATTTTTTTTAGTTTAATCGGTCGGCTTGAATGTCTGCTTGAATCTGTGCATCGGAAAAACTCTAGGGTGAAAAGTTTTAACATTTCTGCTGGCGTCCCAAATCCCTGAATGTTTGCGGAACTATCGAATGCTAGAATGAACTATCTAAGCGTTTATTTCGTTTTGGATTCTAGCTCTCGATATGGACGTATTGTTGGATTTCACAGTCACTGGTCCAATTTTACTCGAACATCGGGTAATTTGAAAAGCTTTACAAGCAAACTGTCTATTTCCGACCGTTCGGTTGAAAATTACCTACCCGAAACGATTGCCCTCTACTGCGCTGAAAAGTGAATCCATCATTTTGAGGAAATAGCTACGTTAGAACTACAAGTTGACCATCTAATTCAGTATATTTTTTAGTACAAAGACTCCATTCACCCGTATTCGGTGTGGATGTTGATGAAATCTTCCAAAACGGGACCGGAGAAAAAAAAAAATGGTCTCGGTGTTTTGTCTCTTGCAATGCATACGGAATTGTGCAGTGTTCAAAACTTGAAAGGAAACTGTTGTTTCGAATAAATATTTACCACAAATGTGCCGTCTTTGTTTTCAGTTTCGTGAAATTGTAAAGAAGAACAATACGGTTCGTACTGCGCTAGTCTAGTTTACTCAAACGTAAAAAAACTCAGTGATGAAAAAAAAAATATCACTGAGATTTACTTATAAACCGTAGACACTTAGGATCCTCTTTATAGTTTATGGTAGACACTTGTTCTAAGATAACTTTAAATGCATAAGTTAAAAAAATGTGATACACAGAAGTGGTAGATGAAATATATATATAAATAGAATTTCTACTCTGATCCAAGTAGGCTTGTCAAACATCGCGTGTGAAAGGGTACATTTTATACAGTGCTCGGCGCTGAAATTGCGGTTTGACATGTACTGTTAGATTTCTCCTGCGTTTGTTATCTATTGCAGTCAAATATCTATAGGATATTAGAGTACGATTTTATAATAATAGTGTTGTTATGCGTCTGGTTGGTGTGAGTATTGTCTTCATTACAATTTCTACTGAAGATAATTTCGGGTGTGTCTAAAATAATTTGGGATACAAAAGGATAACTCGACGATGATCACTCATCATGACGTCATATCTCGGGATTATATTAAGGTTTAAATAAAGAAAGAATTTAAAGATAATAACTACGCAGCATATAACTAGCTGATGCAACAAAAGTTGTTTTGTTTAACATTGTTTTCCTGCTATTATATGCATGTAATATACAACCTTTCTCAAGAATCTCCCAAATAAAATCGCATCAAAATCCGTGGTGAAGTTTTAAAGATCTATACATAGAGACAGTGAGACAGCAACAAGAAATCGGGGGCGACTTAGTTTTATACTATGTATTGACTGTCTATTTAAAGTACCAAATTTAGTAGGAAAGTAAACGTATGCCCAGTATCAATGTATGTTTCATACACCGGCAGCAAGTGGCCCAACGCATCGGCCTGGACACCCGCACGCCAGTCAACCTGTGGAAGGACAAAGCCCTTGTCGAGGTGAACGTGGCGGTGCTGCACAGCTTCCAGCAGCACAACGCAACCATTGTAGACCATCACACCGCTTCCGAGAGCTTCATCAAGCATCTGGACAATGAGAACCGTTTGCGGTAAATACAATTATAACTTTAAAAGAAAAAGGAACCGAAATCAGCCAGTACTGGTCGATGCAATTTTTATTGTCCCCTCGAATTATCGGATTTAAAAAAATAAATACACTTCACGCCTTTTAATCCCAAAGCGGGGTAGGCAGAGGCACTTGCTAAGTGCCCACGGTTCACGTGACAGAGGGTGAGCCCATCGCCATTATAGGGTTCACACACCTTGTGGTGTGTGGGTTTCATCACGATGTTGTCCTTCACCGTACGAGCGTTGCGTTGCGTACATTGGTAGGTACACGTCCAGTAGCCGGACTCGAACCCTCGACCTTCCGGTTGCAAGTCAAGTATCCGACCATCTGGACCACAGACGCTCTCTAATTATAATTTATCGAAATTAGGCAAAATCTTGTACATTGTTTAAAAAAATTGGAATTATCACACCCTGATTTCCTTATCATGCGACCATGGGACATGGAAATGTCTTCTTTCAATAAAAAACAAACGCGAACAAAAATAATATAAAAGCAGGTTTGATTATGGCAGATCTGATAAATGATCGGGAATCTTTGAAAATGTATGGGCGGATAGTGCTGGTTGAAGTCGTTTAATTTTTCTTTATATTTGAAGTCGTTTAAAAATTACATACACTGCGAAACTGTATTGTGTTTCTTTCTTTACGATTTTGAAGAAGCTTCTTCTTAGGTCTCGAACTCTAATCTAATACAAGAAGCAATGAAACAGTCGTGGATAACTTTTCGAATGTGTGTGTATAAATGAATCTGTAAGTAATTAATAATTAATTTAAAACTAGCTACCAGTAGAAATAAATGCTGACGTAGTCTCGTGTTATTTTCTAAGATTATCTACAATTTTTTTATTTGAATTAAGTAGGTACTAATTGATCCGAATTTTTCAATGTCTTTATTATGGATAATCTATGCAGTTTAATACTTCCTTGGACACTGAACTTAAGAAAATAGAAGTTTTTTCTGCCTTCATACGAAAGAAAGGACTTTTCTACTATTTACATGGAAATATACATACATGCACACATACACTTCACGCCTGTCTCCCAGAGGGGTAGGCAGAGACTACAGATCTCCATTTGTCACGGTCCTGACATACCCCTTTCGCTTCATCTACATTCATACATCTTTTCATACATGACCTCGGGTTTCGAGTACTTTTCACGCCACCTTCGGTCAGGACATCACCAATCTGGTCTTTATATGTCCTTCTGGGGGGACCTCTACTCACCCGGCCCATTACATCACCCATATAAATCTCTTTCGTCAATCGACTTTCATGCATTCTCTCCATATGCCCAAAC
>SJJU01008038.1:0-10255 GCA_012932125.1 Conopomorpha cramerella
CGAACACTGGAGGGGAAAGGGTGGGTGTAATCGCAACGTTGGGACGTCTTCCTTCCTTGCTCTCCCCCCACTTCGTAATCTCATGAGCAACTCATGGGACCGAGGGTCTTGCTTTCAGCGGCCGGACTGCGAGGAGTAAACCTCTATAAAAAATCCCTAATCCTAGGCGTTGGGATACGCGGCGTCTAGGTGCTCGTAGAGCGGCTGGAGGGTACACCAGTCATTAGCGACCAACCCCAGGGTTTTCCCGCACCCATGGGCGTATATAGGGCTACCGGGGTATTGCCGGATCTCTGCCCCGGTCGACGACTTTTTCTCCGGCCCTCGTGGGACAAATTATGGAACATAATAAAAATTATACAAATAAAAATGATTGTACGAATCAGATCGAAACTGATTTGAACAGAAGCTCTTCGCTTCAGGACGTGAACGCAGGGACTTTTGCTATTCCTAAAGCATGGCTGAACGCATCCAGCGACGACGACAACGCATCCCTTTGTTCAGCGTTGTCAATATCATCGCAAATGTCAATTGCGTCGTCCGCTTCTCGTGCAACAAAACGCACTAGGAAAGCGGCACCTTCAGGAGGCCCTGGACCAAAAAGAAGGTCAAGCCGTATTGCAGATGCGGAAACAGACGATGGGTCTATATTGGGAATAGAGCAATTAGCTGAGAAAATGAAGTCCCAGCCAATAGCAAATCTCGGGGCTCGAATAACAGAGTCTTTGGAAACGGTCGTAAAGGGTGCGGACCAGTCCAAAAATCTCAGGACGAGTTTTGTCCGCAGCCTACGTTTAGCAGCGCGGACTGTCAAAGCTGCCACCGACGAAATGGCGGTACGTTCAACGGCTCCTTTCTCCGAACGGCTGGAAGCGGAGAACACCAAGCTGCGCTCCCGTATCGCCAGTATGGAGGACTCAATTAAAAAGTTGACGGAGGAACTGGCGGATCTTCGATCGAGGGGAGTGAAACGTACTAAGGTGACGTCACCTCGGTCAGAAAACCCGCAGTGGGGCGTAACGGTCGAAGAAGTAACCAGTCTTCTTGACCAAAAATTTGCTGCCTTCAGAGATGAGCTATTCCCAGATAGATCTGTGAGACCACCGTTGAGACGGTCGAACCCGTCCTCACAAACGGTGCTTGCTAGACCAGTAGCCAGGCCTGCGGAATCTGCTGCCACTAACAACAAAAAGAGGCGTAAGAAGAAAAAGCCTAGTCTTGCTAGTCAAAGCGCCCAAGAGAGCAGACAAACTCCACGGGCTCCGGCGAGCTTCGATAGAGGGGAACAGCCATTGCCAGCAACAAATATGGACCAACCGTGGTCTAAAGTGGTCGGTAGAAAAAAGGCAAATGACAGGCCAAACCAGTTGCCTCAAAGATTAACAGGAGGACGTGCAATGCCGCGAAAGGCTAAGACGCTACCACGACCCCCAAAGACGGCGGCTGTCACTGTGACGATTCCAACTGGATCGAGTACCACATACGCTGCAGTGATGACTGCCGCTAAACAAAGTTAGCGGATATTGGTATATCAGACATTCGCCAAAAGAAAGCTGTTACCGGAGGCATTATCCTACATGTTCCCGGTACTGAAACAGGTATTAAGGCGGATCGCCTCGCAGAAGCACTACGAAATAAACTGGTCGATTTCCAAGATGTGCGCATCGGACGTCCTGTAAAAATGGGAGAAATACGGGTGATGGACCTGGATGAGTCTGTCACTTTAGCTGAGGTAACAGGGCGGTTGCGGAGGCTGGAGGATGTTCCTCGAATGCAATTAAAACAGGTAATATCCGCTCCGACCCCCGAAGGCTGAGTTCAGTCTGGATGAGGTGCCCTCTCACTGCCATGAGGAAGGTCATCGCCGTCGGCAGAATAAAGATCGGAGCATGGCACTCTGCACGAGTTGTGGCACTCGAAGCAAGGCGACAACAATGTTATAAATGCCTTGAAATAGGACACGTGAGAGCCCAATGCCCCAATGAAGAGGATCGGAGCAACAGGTGTTTTGCCTGTGGTCAGAGTGACCACGTCGCTCGCGCCTGCATTGAAGCGGTAAATTGCCCCGTCTGTTCCGACCTGGGCCTGAAGGCTGATCATAGGTTAGGGAGCAAAAAGTGTAACCCACCTAAAAAAAAGAAGAGTAGGGTGAAGCAGAACCCTACAAGTGTCGGGACGCATAATGTGCCTATAGCACATCCAGGCCCAGAAGGCCCAACAGAGGAAATGGAGGCTTCAAATTCCCAGCCTTGAAGATACTCCAGGGTAACCTCAATCACTGCCGCAGTGCGCAGGATCTGCTACTGCAAACTGTGGTAGAGTTAAAGGTTGCCCTATCCGTTATGGCCGAGCCCTACACGGTTCCAGACCACCCTCGCTGGTTTGGCAGCATCGACGGCGATGTAGGCGTTTATTGGGCTGGTGGATCCGGAGATCCAACCTGTAGACTTATCACTAGAGGTCGAGGGTTTGTCGCTGTAGAATGGGGAACTCTAGCCGTTGTAGGTTGCTATATATCTCCCAATTGCGGTCTGGCAGCCTACGAAGCGTACCTCGATGACTTGTCAGAATGTATTCGGTGCTGCCTGCCTCGTCCCGCGCTTATCATAGGGGACTTTAATGCTCACTCCAGAGCTTGGGGTAGTGTTCGAGACAACGTGCGAGGTAACACACTACTCGAATGGGCAGCGAGCCATGATCTCCGGCTCCTCAATTGCGGTACCGAGAGCACGTGCGTGCGGTGGCAAGGAGAGTCAGTGGTAGACCTTTCTTGGGCAACAGCCAGAGCTGCCCAAATGGTTTCCAACTGGCGCGTGGCGACCGAAGTAGTCACTCTCTCTGACCATCGCCACATATCTTTCGATGTGGAGTTTCAGCCACTCCTCCGCACGCACAGCGCACAACGTGTACCACAGGGAACCCCACTTCGTTGGTCTGTCAAAAGGCTTGACCGCGACCTACTCATAGCTGCCGCAAATATTGCAGATTGGTCCGAGTTGAGAAACTCCCCCGATCTGAATGCAGAAACAGCACGATTACGCGCAATACTGACCGATATCTGCGATGCGTCGATGCCACGGGCAAGAGAGGTCAAACGGTCTTGTGCGTATTGGTGGTCAGATGAGGTGGCACGATTGCGAGAAACGTGCCTTCGTGCCCGGAGACAGTACACAAGGACTCGAAGACGACGTCGATCTACAATCACCGAAATTGACAATGCCTACGCAGTGTACAGAGCAGCCACGCGGGCTCTACAGAACGCTGTAGCGACCTCCAAAGCCCGATCATGGACCAAACTGGTCGAAGATTTGAACAGGGACCCATGGGGGCGCCCGTACAAAATGGTACTGGGTAAGCTCAGACCGTGGGTCCCACCTCTGACGGAGACGTTGGACTCGGAGTTCACGAGCATGGTCGTGGATACACTGTTTCCCAGGGACCCAGAGCAAACGGAGGCAGAAGCTTCGTCCACCGACTCGCTTTCACGCGAATGGGATGACCGGGACGATGTCTCCAGAACAGAGCTCGATCGAGCCATTAGACGTCTTGCGGGAAAGAACACTGCACCCGGCCCGGATGGCATTCCCGGACGGGCTGTGGTTTTGGCTCTGTCGGTGTTGGGCGACAGACTGACGCAGTTCTTCACAGACTGCTTCCGTCAAGGTCTTTTTCCAACAATGTGGAAGTTGGCTAGAGTGGTGCTCCTGAAGAAGGATGGCAGGGCTGCAGATAGCCCATCTGCTTACCGACCTATATGTCTGTTAGATGAGGTGGGCAAGCTGCTTGAGAGAGTAGTTGCAGATCGCCTCTCCATACACTTGTCGCTCGTGGGACCCAATCTCACGGATTGTCAGTATGGATTCCGATCGGGGCGCTCGACGGTAGACGCTATACTTCGCGTCCGAGCCCTGACGAATGCGGCAGTAGATCAGGGCAAGGTGGCGTTGGCAGTTAGTCTGGACATAGTTAATGCCTTCAACTCCTTGCCTTGGAAAGCCATAAGGGACGCGCTTGACTACCATCGAGTGCCTCTTTATCTGCGTGAGGTGGTAAACGATTATCTCCGCAATAGGACGATCCAGTGGTCGGGTCGTGACGGGTCGGTATGTCAGAGAGAGGTATACTGCGGGGTTCCACAGGGTTCAGTTCTAGGCCCTCTTTTGTGGAATCTTGCCTTTGACGCAGTCCTGCGTGTCGATCTCCCCGTCGGTGTGCACGTAGTATGCTACGCGGATGACACCTTAGTAGTCGCCGATGGGGACACCTTTCAGGGCACCATAGAGCTCGCCGAGCGTGGAGTGGCATGCGTCGTTGAGAAGATCACCGGGCTGGGATTAAAAATCGCGCCTCAAAAGACCGAGGCAATTTGGTTTCACAACCTGCCTCGAGGTTGGCGACCACCCAGCTCGTCGGTTCGCGTCGGGAACGTCCAAGTCCAGGTGGGCCAGTACATGAAGTACCTTGGCCTGATCCTGGATAGTCGCTGGACATTCAGGGAGCACTTCAACCGTTTAGTTCCTCGAATCGAGAGAGTGGCAGGAGGCCCTACATCGCCTACTGCCTAATCTGGGGGGACCCAGGGAAGCAGTGCGCCGTCTCTACGCAGGGGTTGTACGGTCCATGGCACTTTATGGGTCACCAGTATGGTATGATAGCCTTGCTGGAGACCAGCGCTGCAAGGCTCTCCTCAACAGCCTGCAGCGAAGAGTAGCCATCCGTATCGCCCGGGGATATAGGACGATATCCCACGAGGCGGCTATGCTACTAGCGCGGTGTCCACCTCTCGATATACTAGCAGCCATGGAAGCGCGCATTCACAATGCTCTCCATGATGGACGCTTCAGAGGTGAACCCGCGAGAGCGGTAACTAGATTTCGGGAGGTAATGCGCATCCAGGCACTAGAGGAGTGGCGAGCGCGCATCGAGAATTCGGGCGCAGCCCGCAAGCGTGTCCCAGGAGCGATCCTCCCGAATTTTGCTTCCTGGATGAACCGGCGATGGAATGTAACGTACAGATTGACACAGGTGCTTACCGGACATGGTTGTTTCGGTGAGTACCTGAATCGAATCGGACGCGAACAAACGACGCGATGCCACCACTGCGACGGCGACCGGGACGATGCCCAACACACACTGGCCGAATGCCCTGCTTGGTCTTCCGAGCGGGGAACTCTTGTCGCCCAGATCGGAAGAGACCTATCCCTGACAGCAGTGGTAAGTGCCATGCTGCACGGGGAGGCAAACTGGAGAGCGGTGGTCTCCTTCTGTGAGAGCGTCATGCTCCAGAAGGAGACCGCGGAGCGAGATCGAGAGAGAACCGATCCCACTCGTAGAAGACGGCGCAGGTCCCGCTACTAGGGACCAATGTCGGCCCTGTAGACCCGGGCGAAGAATAGGGCTACGGCGAATCTCCTGCCTGTCGTAAGAGGCGACTAAAGGGAAGAAATAGGGGTTGTGGGTCACCCGGGCAGGGGCCTGGACGACCTACGTAGAACAACCCCTGAGGAGAGACGGCAGCGAGGTGTGGTCCCCTCCTGCCGCCCAGCACCGCAAAGTGCAAAAGAGAGGGGGCTGAAAAAGTCCCCTGCGCGTCTAAGGACGCAGTGCGAGGGTGACACCGGTGCGTTCTTTGGAGATCCCGGAGTCACCCGTCATGCACCGCCGAAGGCCACCGGAGGGGTTTTAGTCGGTGTGAGTCCGACATAACCCAGTCACTCCCCTGGGCGGCTGGGTATCCATAATGGATTTCCCCTTCGAAAAAAAAAAAAAAAAAAGGTCATCTACCCATTACAACCGTATAGATGGAATAAGTAATCATCAGTGTTTCGTCTATTATAATTCGGAATGTGTAGGTACTAAGCCTACTTTCTCGTTGTTAGATTTACCTATAAACTTTTCAGGAGTAAAGTGGTTCACCAAAACATATGAAAGTTCAATTGCAAAAGTTAAATTTTAGTATTAATTAATATGAATAATGAAGTAATTGAATTTAATATGATTATATCAACACACAAGGTATTTTAGTTCGCCTATCAGAATTTATTATAGACATTTGGGACTACTAATACACTAATGAGCAAAAATTCTGGGTCACACATATTTTTGTGTACACAACACGCATATGTATAAATAACGCGCAATCGATTAGAGCTGGCTGAGTAAAATAAACTTGTGAAAAAGAAAATCACACAGTTTTGTTGTCTAGCCGTAGTAAATAAAACGCTACTTTTAGAATTAAATAATGTTGTAGTTATATATGTAACCCGGTGTTTTTGCTAACAAGTGTATAATCAACGCAAAAGTTGAATGAATGTTTGCTACCTACTCTACGAGGACGTTTCGCACAATGCTCTTAGATGAAATCTAGCTTCACGTAGTTTTAGTAGAGCCTGAAAAAGTTTTTCTAAAATACCACTGAATCTTCACCGCTTTTGGCTAGGCCATGCTGACTAAAATAAGTTAAGGCCCATTTTCTGAAACTTGTGGTATAGGTTTGGCTTAGTTTGTCTCTTTCACAGAAACACGCTTAGAGCGGGACAACTGTTACACATGAAAACATCTTGTGCTTTAGGGTAGTTTCAGAATACGGGCCAAGGTGTATTTTCTTTTTAAATGTATAAAAATACAATGGTGCAACACCCATTTCACTAGAAAGGTTTAAAACGTTAGGGTGAGCACGGGGCGGGTTGATGAAAGCATTCCAGCAGCTTAACATACTTTATATCCCCTTGAACAATGTATTTGACTTAGTAGGAACCACGCACGATACAGGGTGCTTCGTAATTAATGGATGAAGCTGCTCCGAGAGACAAAGGGGTACTCCGTAGTAATGTGGCTGTTTCAGACTGCAGCTATATAACACTTTTAGGCTTTTAGTTGCTAAGAGATAATTATAATAACACCTTTTAGATGAAATACACTTCACGCCCAATCCCAAAGCAGAGTAGGCAGAGGCACTTGCTAAAGCAAATGCCCACGGTTCACCAAGCGTATTTAACCCAACGTGACCGGGGGTGAGCCCATCGCCGTTGAAAGGTTCACACACCTTGAGGTGTGCGGGTTTCATCACGATGTGGTCCTTCACCGTACAAGCGTTGCTCTGAAAGAGTCCCATTGGTACACGTCCAGTCGCCGGACTCGAACCCGCGATCTCCCGGTTAGAAGTCAAGGATCCGACCAACTGGACCACAGACGCTCATTAAGACGTTTTAGATGATGCAATGATTTAAGATAAGGTACCTTAAAAGTGGGATTTTTTGGAATGCTTGGCATATGTATTGATTTATATGTCTCCTGTTACTACAACTAACAATATATGTTTAGATGGAAGAACAGAACAGAAAGAACAGAATTTAGATGGAAGTTTCCCCGTTTTTCACATTTTCATCTTATAACAGACCCGGCAAACATTGATAGAAACCCAGACAGTATATTTCTCGAAAATTCTATTTCCCGTACATGATAAGAAGTGTCGTCAAAATCGTTGGTCGAATGAGTGAACAGACTGTCGTGAAACTGTGGGACGTAAACTAGTCTTCTATAAAGATAACCATCGTATTTTATTTCTTCAGCAGTATTCATCCATTTGATATGACACCCTGTACATATTATACTATGTAGGTACATTTAACTCTATTTCAGAGAAAAATTGCGGGTACACATTGTTGTAAGTATGTATACGCTTAGCAATTTTCGCCAGAAAGATAGAAGTCGTAAAAAGTATTCTGCTAAGACTCTTAAAATGAGATGTTAAGATGTTTCAAAAGAAAAATATTTCGTGAGCACATTAATCTTTTTATCGCTTAACTTTATCTAGATTCAGGGCTTAGGGCGCTTCATTTTTGATCCGATGTGTAACTGTAAAGAAAAAAGAACTAACTTCAATCAGTAAAATTTCAGTTTTCTCATGGATTTCAATCATCATCATCATCAGCCACATGCCGTCCACTGCTGGACGAGGGGCCTCCCCCGGGGGGGATACGAATAAAGCAAAAGTGACAATTTGCATCCAGAAGTACATACAATACCCTGCTACAACGTAAGGGACAGAAGATAAATACCTCTTGCTCTTTCACTCCTGAATGTTTATCATGTCGTTGTCTCGTTTTATTTTAAACGTCAGATTTGAATTGCAAGTCTAGTTGTTTTTCGTTTAACCCTTAATCAGACAAGGTTAAGTCTTTTTCTGATGTATTTTGGACTCTATTGACTTTTGTTATTAAAAATCCATCACATAAACTCGGGTGATTTTATCGTAAAATGTGGTAAAATGTAGCTTTTAAGTACAATGTGAAATTATTGTTTAATGTTCAATAGGTATGTATGTGTCCTGTAGTGCTACATACCTTATGTGATTATTCTCGGATAACTTCTCTGAAATCTTTAGATAATTCCAGTGATGACATTCAATAAGGTTGAAAGTATGTGTTGGTCAAGTGGCAATATACTGGCCATTATTTGATCAAGGGTTAAGATGTGACCAAACGGGAAGCACGAGTTTCTAAACAAAAAAGAGTATCACCCAAATCGGGTGATACTCTATCTAATCCAGTCAAATTTTTTGAGTTATCAACATAAAAAAAATACTGAGAAATTCCTCCTGCGGTAGTCTGTTAAAAATTGGTTGTATGGTCGTGTACTCTTTTGTATGTATGTACCCAATCTCCATTAATTTATGTTCCGGAGACGCAGTCGAGGCTGCGTGAAAGAAACTGTTTTGTAAAGACATTAAATAGAGACAATAAAAATTCATAAAGTTTTGTCTTGTATTCAATATGGCCTTGGATATGTTTAAGAATGTTATAATTTCTTGGAGATTTATCACCAATAAACGCGCTATCACTTATACAACGGTTATTATAGGTCTGCAGGAACTACGTATAGTTATTCCGTATTTGACATACAACTGACAAGTTAAGTTGAGCTTTGTGTATCTTCGAAATAGCAATCCCGCCATTATTAGTAAGGCCCTTATATTATACAAGGTATCACGGAAAACATTTATTTTGCTTTTGTAGCCGGTGTATTTTAAGATATATACCTTTTAAACCTTCTCTATACTTTCACGAATAATTCAAGACTAAAATTAGCCGAATCGGTCCAGCCGTTCTCGAGTTTTAGCGAGATTTACGAACAGCAATTCATATTTATATAAGACTAGCTGTCCCGGCAAACATTTGTTTTGCACACGATAAGTTACCTTTGTACCCCGTGTATTGGAAGAAATACAACTGATAGATGCATACAAAATAGATAGTAGCCGATTCTCAGATCTACTGAATACGTACCTATATAAAATTTGGTAAAAATTGTTAAAGCCGTTTCGGAGAAGTACAGTAAGTAACATTGTGACATGGAAATTTTATATATTGGAAGATGATCCGGAATTTGACTCTCTAGTAGTTTAGTTCAAAAAGAAGTAGGTACAGTAAAATGTTTAACATTTTATTTCCAAACGTAAACTGATAATAACCTCCGACGAAAAGTTGTAAGTTTACGCGTTGGCTCGCAGGGCTATAAAAAAAACCCTATTAACATTTGAATCTATCCAATCTCACTTAAATCCTAGACTAGAACTTTAGTGCCTAGTGTGTCAATGAACTTTCTACCTCGCGTTATTTAGGGTCTGAACACTGTTATTTTCTACAACATTTTTTTTATTTATTCGCGTTTGTTTCGCGGTTGGTCGGATACATGACTTGTAATCTGGAGATCACGGTTTCGAGTCCGGCTTCTGGACGTGTACCAATGGGACTATTTTTTAGAGCCTATGTACCGCAACACAACGCTCGTACGGTGAAGGACGACATCGTCATGAAACTCGCACACCACAAGGTGTGTGAACCCTTTAACGGCGATGGGCTCACCCCCTGTTGGTTGTTTCGTGATCCGTGGGCTTTAGTTGTTTGTTGTTGCAAGTGCAACCTACCCTACTTTGGGATTTAAAGGCGTGAAGTGTATTTTTTTTATTACTATTCGCATTTCTTCTACTTTCACGCATTTGATCCTTTGAGAGATATACAGTAGCATAAAACAATGCTTGACGATAGTCATGTATGGTTGGAAAAACAGAAGTATACGTCCCTGGGCATATGGAGAGAATGGATGAAAGTCGATTGACGAAAGAGATTTATATGGGTGATGTAATGGGCCGGGTGAGTAGAGGTCGCCCCAGAAGGACATATACAGAACAGATTGGTGATGTCCTGGCCAAAGGTGGCGTGAAAAGTACTCGAAACCAGAGGTCGTGTATGAA
>SJJU01008039.1:0-11411 GCA_012932125.1 Conopomorpha cramerella
GGCATGGGGAATTAGGTAGGAGACCAATCCAGAGGATTAGATTTGATTTAAATAAATTAGATTTTTTTTTTGAGCTAAAAATGTTCTTGATCCCTAGACACTTTTGATGTGTGTAATTGTATTTCAAATCAATTTAATTATGTTTATTTTGAACATCCGATTTGAAAGTCTTAGTGAGGGACTTACTTTAACTAATTGAATAATTTAATTTAATTTCTTATTAAATGTTTCATTTCAACAGCAAATGATGCGTAATGAAAGTTCAAAAATCATTTTTTTAAATAATAAGTATTTTCGTATATGAGTTATACTTAATTTCATGAACACCCTGTACAAAGAACACTTGTGCCAGTTCCGCCCGCAGCTAACAATGTTACGAAAGAGGACGTTTTATACTTTATACCATTATTTTATACCTGATTTTATATTGAACAATGCAAGAATATTTTTCTTTACAGAGAAAATAAAATAACCCGCTTATGTCCAATACAAGTCGTACCTAATGAACGAATGCAATTGCCGGCGATACTCTAGGAAAATAGCTTGTTAGAACCTACCTACGCAATTTCGCAAGGAGAAATTATTATATCTAGGTATTGTGAAAACCTTGGATTTGTACGTAAACAGCATCATTTCATTGCAATTCTAACTAACTAACCTACATGTTTACGATCGTATAGTGACTGACTCGGCATAGTGTAACCGTGTTAGAAATAAAGTTACAACAGTGCACAAATAAAGTTACACACTGTAGATTTTGTGACAGGTATGAGCAAGTTTTTGACAAAGCGAAGGCAAAGTTCCATTTATAAATATGTGAGCTTTGAATTCAAATAGCTGATTGCGAGATACAGCCCGGATATTACAGGGCGTTTAACTTTTTAGTAAAAGTTAAACGCCGTTTAGTGAGCTGGTTTATTAAAAAAAATATTGAATTGCGCGATTGGATTACTATTAATTGGTGCATGTGTTTTTTGACACTCGATTTCCAACTCAGAAAATTTTAGGTTTAGTACTGAATAGAACTGTATCTATACAAAATGTTGTAAGTTAGATGTTCAGGTTTAAATACGTTACCTTTGCAAGCAAAGCTTTTCATACTTTCGCTTCAAATCCCTCAGTGGAGGGTACGATCATATTATATCCGGTCCACGTTAAAAGGTATAGAATGTTGAAGATGTGTAGGAAGATTAAGGTGTATTATTTGCGGGCGTGTAAGAAAAATCCCCCTTAGATATTTCTGTGTGAAACATTCCAAAGCAAAATGTAGGGTAGCGCTAGTTCACTCGCGTCCGAGAATAGGTACATGTAGCTCTCACAGAATACAGACATCAAAAGTGTCTAGGGATTAAGTACATTTTAGAAGATTGCAATCAAGAATATATTTCACAAAAACTGAATTCATTCATAATTTATTCAAAATGTGGTGATAAGTCATTGATACACGCATGGGGAATCAGGTAGGAGACCAACCCAGAAGATTATATTTGATTTAAATAAATGAGATTTTTCAGGGTTCTTGATCCCTGGACACTTTTGATGTGTGACTTGATCCAAGCTGCATTGTCCCTTGCGCCAATCTCATATTTTGTAACTAAAATAAAATTGGCAAAAATATCCTTTTTTTTCTACAAAGTACGCACGTAGCTACAATAACTATGGCGAGTGAGTATATGTAATAAGTCAAACGCACACAATCGACAATCGGTGACCGATTTTTTTTACTATGAAGAATTTACCAATTGGAATACTGAGTAAGGTTCGTTTCAAGGCACGTGAACTCCAATCAAAGCCAAAATTTGTATAGAAAAGCGGTGTCCGCTATCGATTATCGGACCAACAATTCAGACGTGTGCGTTGGACCTAAGTACTTTACAACGCACGTGAACTCCAATATTGGTATAGAAAAGCAGTGTCCGCTGTCGATTATCGGACCAACAATTCTGACGTGTGCGTTGGACCTTTTCACGAGCGGTTGTCTATGGTTGCACGCTGGACTCTATGGATTGAACAGTAGCCTGTTCCCGGACGTGTTCCCCTACTTCGACGAGGTGGACGTGTACGAGTCGCCGCCGCGCCGAGCCGCCGCCGCCGCCGTCTCGTCACACACACTCATACACAATACTATAATAGCAATACTAACAATTACATTGACACGCTGGGAAAGGTTTGTTAGCACAGTCTAGTACAGGTTAACCTAACTAATGAAACTGACTGTCTGCGGAATGAAACTGCACTGCTTTGCATGCATATGTGTTGTGATAGTGTTGTACAGTGGAGGATTGACGGTGTGACGTGGGTTTTTTCAAATGGTTACCAATGTATTCTTAGTGTCTCATAGTCTATGAAAATATTGATTAAGCGGCTGAAAATGTTGCACTCGCGCAATCCTTGATTGTACTTTGTTACGGTTGCATATTATTTATATTGGTATTTGAAACATTTTCACTTAGTTGTAGAGATACAGTTGTAAATTGTTTTTGGTAGTCATTGTGCTAAATTGTAATGTAAGTTGTAGACACTGCCGTACATTTTTTTGGAGGTAAGATTTTTTATTTTTTAGCAAAACGATATAATAGCGATATCGTATTTACCGGGCCACATTCATCAGCATGCCCTCCGTGTCATATACATATCTACATAGAAGAGGGAACTATCTGTATATGTAGACGGAGTCGATCCCATTGAAAGTCTTCCACCGAAATATTATTCCATGTAATTTTTAATCCTTTGAACGCTGTAAAAGCACTCGATCTAGATTCTCATGAGAGGTAGGAGAGATTTCCTATCGACGTAGGTACATATCTACTGTGGAGTTCGTAGTCATGTAGAATTAAGTGATGGCCGATTTTGATTTCGTTTTTCCTTTGTCATCATCAGCCTGTTTTTTTTTAGAACTGTGCTTTTACAATTGTGTTATTTAGAGTACAGCCGGAAAGTACTTAACTTAAAAAAGTGGAAGTATATATTTATAATTTCTGACCATTTAGAAACCTTTCAACCTACTTCACAAAGTGCTGAAAAATATGTATGTTAAGTAAATAGAGACTTAAAAAATAGTATTTGTCTCTACACTACACGCTTATTAATCCCAAAGCGGCCTACCCCGCTTTGGGATTAATAGGCGTGAAATGTATTTTTTTTTTGTTTCTCAGCTCCGCTCACTCCGCTCGACCGTATATGTGCTTTTTATATTTGTTCGCCGATAACTTGTATAGTTACAATATGAAATAAATAAAGTAAATGTAAAAAATTTTGCTTTTTTTACTGGTAGCCATATTGCGCATACATCAGACCAGTGATTTTATACTGTATAGTTACCACAACAGAATTCAAAATCGTTTAATCTAAGCGTTCGCCCGGTTGTTAACAGCTTAAAACTGAATAATCATAACAACGGAAAGCTTACCCCGAGGCGGACAGTAGAGCTGAATAGCTTAATGAAAGCTTCTTACTTTCAATTAGCAGGGTTGTTGTAAAACTGAATGTGGTTAATTTCAATTCCCTGTTATACGTTACGACCACTTGATTTCTCAGCCCTAGATATAACTGGCATGCATCTAATTCATTATACAGGGTAATCCGGAATAACTAAAGCTAGAACGACTTTTCTTTCTTACCTTTCCTGACAAATAGTGACAGATTAAATCTATAGCTCTGTCTTTGGCTTTCTGTAAATACTACCGAGTTTATATCAGCTGGTGTCAATATTTCCCATACACACTCGTTTTGTGCTTTTCGTGAAGAGATTGTTTTTTTTTTCTTTTCGGAATATTTACGCCTGCTAAAATGGGTATTTCCGGGTCATCCTGTATACTTAGCTATTAGAGACAGTATGGTCTATAGAAACGAAATAATAGTAGACTTCGGCTTAAAAAGTTGAATTAGATTTAGATGTCTAGAAAAATCTCATGTTACAGCTATTACTCCTCCGTAACGGGTTGATTTATTTATGAAATGTATTGAGTATTGAAATATACACTATAAGTATGTATTTTTAGTAGATGTCGTACTAAATCTTGCTTACAATCGAACAATAATTTCATTCGTGCCCCGCTTCGTACATTTTCTTCTTAGACGCCGGAAGGCAAAATTAGCGCAAGTTCCAACCTAATGATATTCCTGTGTATTGTGAAAGTCGATTGTACTTTCAACATTATAACAAAAGCGACTCAACACAAAATGTGTGAAATTTTATTAGTTTCAATCATGTCACAAACTTGAAACAAAAGTTGCATGTTTTCTGTTTCGTTTACTTTTTTCATAATCGAGTTTGTATCAACGCACCAGATTGTTACGTATTATTTATTAATTTTTTAATTGTTAACATTTAAACAAAAGGACGACACAATATTGTGTACAGTAACAACCTGGTGACATTCTGAATTCAGCAACCGCACGAATCATTGTTCATTGTCATGACACGCTCATGTCCACGAATGTTAAGAACAAACCACAGTTCGCTGTCTGCACAGAAAAGAAAATTGTAGGAAATTAGAGATCTTGTAACACTGGTTTTGCTTAGATATCCATCAATAACAGTGTGGTAGGTATTCGGTAAATCAGTGACTGCGGCCGAATCTAGTTATTGTTGTCGGCTTTGCATTGGACCTGTAGGTTTAGCATAAGTGCATATACTTTTGTCGAAACGCTCTTTCTATTGCACATGTCGGAGCAATAATACCTACAGAGTAAACGGAGCCAACAAGAAACATTCCCACGGTTACAGAACCGAATACACATACAGAATAAATAGGTGTATTGTTTCCCGTGGGAAAAATGAGACTAAGGGAAGCAGACGGGCGAATCACGGTCGATCGAAATAAATCTACGCTAGCATGCTAAGCTTACAGGGGGCAAATTTAACCTTTCATAGTTGCATCGCTTTGACATTGTATCTAAAGACGATGTCCATCGCGGTTTTACTATAGAGCAGAGTGAAATGTGGGTAACAAAGCCACCAGTGTACATTGTTTGACGTTGCGATAGTACTATGACAGTGTAGCAGATTTGTCAACCCTGTTCCCAGTTTGATTGGTTCCGGTTCAGCACGCTTTGCAGCCATGCAGAGAACGTCACAATGTTCGAAACACAATACGACACGGAATCCTTATTGACTGCAGGCTAACAATTAAACGGACATTTATTTATTCCACAGTTAAACCTGCCGCCGAGCTGCGAGAGAAAACACGGCGATGCCAACACACGACTTAATAATAAAATACTATAAGTATAAATATTATTGTAAAATTTATATCGTTCCACGCAAAATCTAATGTCAATTATGTTTGTGAAAATATATATTTATATCATTATCTCGAATAATGTTTGAACATTGATCGTTTTGTTGTTAGAAAGAGACCGACGATGTAGGTACCGATAATTATTGCGATGCAGTTATTTTTATGGATTTTATTATGTACTACATACATACATTATTAATACTTAATACGCCATACGAGTTTAGAATTTATTATTGTTATTGTCTGTGTCTATGATAATATTAATAATGATAGCTTACACAAGAGTTGAAGTTACAATTATTTGTATAGTGAAAATAAATATCGATATGTGAGCGTTGTAATTTAGTTTGTAAGTATATTATGAGGACAATACAGCTAGCCTAAGATTTTCTCTATATAACGCCGCCCACTGGGGTTGGAGCATTGAAGAAACGATCGGTCGTTTCTTGTCAGTTCTTTCATTTCGTTGAGGTAAGATCCAAATCACGGCATAGAAACACGAGTTGGGTTTGGTGAATGTGGTCGAAAACGAATAGACTGAGAGAAACGAAGGATCGCTTTCTTTATGTTCCAACCTCACAGGCTCGCAGCCGCGCCGGCTCCGGTGAAGCCTCGCGGACGTTGTTTGGTGCCATAGAATTTATTAATCGACGTATGTAAAACGTAGCTTAACCGTAAATCATAACCTACTTCATGTGTTATTACGTTAATATTTTGTGTTCATCATCAATTCTCATGATGTTTTCTCGTGCATTTATAATGAAAGTAACGAAAAACTATTCTTTTTTTGTCGTGGACGATCGATTTTTTTTTTAAATAGTATATAGTTTTGTGCCAAAAGCACTTTCCGCTTCACTGCCTTTTTTGCCAGTTACGTTATATAGGTAGAATATATTTTTTGTCTCCTTTTTTATGTACGTTTCTTTCTCTAATAAGTGAGCATTATTGTTGTTGTGTTATCAAAGACTTAAAGCAATTGATACATTGTACACGTGCACCTAAGTACTATAATTTTACTTTAAAAAAAATAATTGTAAACAATATACTGAAAATAAACTGTAATATAAAATTAAGGACGAAATAAAAATCAATTAATGATGTACCTAATTGTTTTATTTTATTCTCTTCGTCATGAATTTTAGAGTTTAGTCTCTATAGAGAGTCAAAACCCGCCACCGTTTAAAGCATCGATTCTCGATTCGACAATTCTATTCTATAGGTACACATTTTAAGAGATATCTGGGATATGCATGGTGTAGAAGCAACAGAAAAACAGGAGCAGTGAACAGAACTCTTCGTAAACAATCTAATAATCTCTGCACATTCATCATCAGCTCTGCACATTGAGAGTATAATAATAATAATTTCATCTATTAAAGTAACTAAGACTCATAAATGTTAGTAGTACACAATAAGCTTATCCTATGTTATAATGATTGAAATAAAACGAATACTAAAACTATAGATAATATGTTAATTAAGCCAACATTGTTAGTAGTCGAGTTAAAAAATTTGATCGCAGGATCAAAGTGTCCCTCAACCCATCATCATAATCCTCATAATTTCAAACTACATGAAATCGAATTTTGACAATGCTAAATAAATAGTGATCTTATAATTTCAAAGTTATAGCTTATCGAGCATTTTGGCTTGAAGCTCAACCTATAAGACATGCAGTTTTAAAATAATTCTGAGTATTATGGCTTATGGGACACAAATCAAATTATTCAATGGATTGCGCTTTCTATAAACCCGTGAATATTGAAGCTCATTATCTCAGAAACCGTACCGTTTTCCACCTATCGCTCATTTACTGCAACAACGCGACATATCAAAATTTGACACTGTTGAAATCACAATCTTTTTACTGTTACGTGGATATTCAGCACGGCTTGCCCACAAACTAAAAGTCGCACAGCGTGCTATGGAAAGGGCTATGCTCGGCGTTTCTCCGAAGGATCGAATCAGAAATGAAGTGATCCGACAGAGAACCAAAGTTATCGACATCGCTAATCGTTTTAGCAAGCTGAAGTGGCAGTGGGCCGGCCATTTTAGTCGTAGAACCGATGACCGTTGGGGAAAACGAGTTCTCGAGTGGAGACCGCGTCTCGGCAAACGGACTGTAGGACGCCCTCAGGCAAGGTGGACTGATGATATACGCAAGATGGCTGACAGAAGCTGGATGCGAGAAGCCGAAAACAGATCACAGTGGCGTGCATTTGGAGAGGCCTATGTCCAGCAGTGGACAAGTATGGGCTGATGTTGACTAAAGATTCTTTTCACAATAACAATATATTGTGCAATATCCCGTTGTTGCAGGTAATAAGCGCTATGTATGTATATCTTTTTATATCCGCCGCTCGCGGGCGCTACAGTAGCGAGATTTACAGTATGTGGAATGTCCGAAACGTCTGCTGCGAATTTACACCAGGTATTGTGCAATCCCCTAGCACTTAGTCCTTCTAATCTTCTTAGCAGGTAGGGGAGGTTTATCTATAGACACGTAGTTGAAATAGCAAAACATGACGAAATACAGTCTATAATTTTCTTTAAGAACAGAAAATATTTGTTTGCAGTATCATGCCGATAAAAAATTAGTAAGAAAACAGAACGTTTCTGTTATCACCTCATGTATGTAAATTTAGGGATAACAATACCAGATATTGTAACTACATAGAAGGAATTTATGTCCTGTGAAAGTAAGAGATCTTTTTTATGTTCGGTGAGTGACAAAATTACCGTTTTTCCATTATTTACTTTCGCACCAAACCATGTGAGAAAATAAAATAATGTCACTATGAAGAGTGCATGCTAAGTATACTGTTCATTCCTTTAGCCACATTATAGCGGACATGTATACACACTAATGTTGTAAATGTGTAACAGTGGCGCGCACACCATATAGTCAAAAATGCACTGCCTACCTTAGTATTTTGGCTACCCGACCTAATAGAGTTGCTGCTAGATCTTATTTTGTTGAACTCACGACATAGGCTGACGAAGGTCCTGCGTTAGGGGTGAGTACATAGGTACCTATATTTCGTAAAGACAAGTTACTACATAGGTGTCAATCCTTGGGGATTACTGCCTACCTTGTCGTAAAAGCCAGTGCACGCCACTGATGTGTAATGGTCGCGCGTTACCTTAAGGCTAAGTTAGCTACATTTTCGTAGTGGCATCACAGCGACATAGCTGTATTACTTTAGACTACAGTGAAGATGCAGTAAGTAACGAAACCATCAATTCACGTCCTTTTTTACGTAGAGCGATGCACCTACGTCAATGCGTAGAGGACGCGACCCTCGTGCTTCGCGGCGACGGCGGTGGCGACAGCATGAAGTATGAAGTTTGGTAGCGCTGTGAAGCACTTCGACCGCGAATAACGCAATGTATGAGCTCCCTCACACCAGCTTCACACGTTCAATATCAACGAACTAAGAATGCTCCTACGTCAGGGATGATTGATTGTGTAAAAGGACCCCGAGAAATAGTCTTACAAATGTTTTTGGGTTCATCAGTATGAACAAGTTTTCTTCTAATCAATAAGAAAAATTTCCGTGCCCATACAAAATCTCAACTTCAAAAATAATCTCTCGTAAGCGCCAAATTTTCTTGTTTTCTAACTTTTTTGACCCTACTCCAATTCAGGCTCTTGATGCTAAGACCATATTAATAGTTTGAACCGGGTGTTACCGCGTTTCTTTAAAAATGTTTTAACTAAGACCATATTTGAACATACTAGACGCCCCGTTTCCCGTTTGGAGGCTGTAATTCGAAAGCAATACCAGCGATATTTGTTGCTCCTGTTCTAATAAGGCGCCTTATCCCTCTCCACGTTCGTTCGCGGAAAAGAAAAATCCACTTCAATTTCTAAGAAATTTAATATCCGAGCTACTAAATATATTTATATTAAATATAACAGAACGAGGTGTTTTCCGGTTCTTCGAACAACTCCCACGGGTCTAGGAAATTGAACATAAAATTATGATTTCTGTGCAGCTATACTTGCAAAAAAACTAAAAAAATAGGTAGTCACGTCTTCTTGCCTAGATAGCACTGTATTTCTGTTCCATAATTGTCCAAATATTGCGTTCTACAGTCAAATTACGTGAACGAAGTCACGGGGCGTCCTATCGTTTTATTTAATGTGAAATCACATAACATCTGCCGCTAATAAGAACAACAAAATAAAAGTTAAAAATATTTCTCCAACGGAACTAGCTAATATTACTAAGTTTCTAATGTAAAATACTGATTTAGGATAGATTTCAAAATACAATATTACAGATAGTCTTCGTTTAGCGATTAGTTATTTGTGTTGTAAAACGTACTACTATATATTAGCTTCCGTGATTAGAGCACTGTGGTGTCTAAATTAAATCGTCCTCTAGCCCTTTCACAAATAGGTCATAAAGTTAGGTTTCACAGCTAGGCCTATTTGGTCACGCGTGCCGCGGACTCCGTGCGCTATTCCGTACTCGACTTCATTTTGCCAAATAAATTATCACAACATCGACCAGCTTAAAATCCGCTCATACACTTCACGCCTGTCTCCCAGAGGGGTTCCCAGAGACTACAGATCCCCTTCGTTTCATTTACATTCATACGTGCTAGAGATGATACCGAGTATTTTAACATGCACATGTCAAAGCATCTTCTTTTTCTCTTGAAGTTTAACGTTAAAGCATTACAAAGGTGTTTGCAGATTGGAGTGGCGGTGTAAGCTAATTGTCATGTGCTCCGGACTTAAAATTCGTCAGGTTTTAGGTTCGAACCCGACCATTAGGCAGTGGCGTGCAGTGGCTTTTACGACAAGGTAGGCAGTAAAAGCAATCCCCAAGGATTGACACCTATGTATAGGTAACTTGTCATTACCTAATATACGTACCTACGTATCTACTCACCCACAAACACACAGGACCTTCGTTAGCCTATGTCGTGAGTACAACAAAAACGGATCTATCAATAACTCTATTATTAGGTCAGATATCCAAAATATTAAGGTAGGCAGTGTCTTTTTGCCTATATGGTGTGCACGCCACTGCCATTAGGAGCTACTAACTAATGTTATAATAGTTAAGTAATTCTATTCTATGTCAACTCAGTGTCAGTTGTATGTCAAGTACGGAGTAACCAGATCCAATAGATCTGTAATAATCTTTATGTACCAATATTATTGGTAAAGGCGTAAGCTTTTAACAATGGCTCTCTTTGTATACGGTGAAAGAAAACATCTAATGGCTCTAGGCTCAACCTTATCACCTTGGCTAAGCCCACGAGCATTTGCTTAGCTAGTGCCTACTCTGCTTACAAAGTGAGAGTGAGTGTTTTAATTATTTTATTTTCAGCTTTATGCACACGACGCGACTGGAAATGTAAGCCAGTTTGTAATTAACAATAATAAAAAGGCAACATCTCTGTTGCCTTTTTGTTAGCTGTGTTGGAGTACTTCGGGTGGCAGGATCTATTCAGTTGTGCTCACCACTACTTGTTTAATGATTGCTATTTTGAATAAGATTCGGCGGTTTCCGAGGTCCGAATCCGTTTATGATACAAATACAAAAGCTTTCCGCATTTTTTCGCATCGTTTCGCAAATGTCGATAAATTATAGGAGGCAGGGCGATGCAATTTCCGCCGCGAATGTGAAAATTCATTACATTTAAAAATAAAGTATAATTTAAATGTGAAAGAACAAACAAATGAAAACGGGATTGATCAGGCGACCGAGTTTGTTAAATTTGACGTGGAAAAACAATGATATAACACAATTGTTCTTACAAAATACGACATTTATTTAAGGTCGGTACAACGTGTACATAAAGTGTGTTAAAGACAAAACACTGTACTGTAAATTGGACAGAAAATTATAGCGTAAATGTAGTGGATAGGTCATTAATGGCGAAACTAGATTTTTATGGAAAAGCTCACCCACGCAGTCAAACAACACATACCTACTTACATGCTAAATTGGGAGCTATAACATCGGATTTGAATCATCAAAGGTTGCCTAAAACGAAATGACAGTGATAGGTCTAAAGCTCCTAACTAGAGTTCTCTGTCCTGACAGATATCGTATTGGATTGGGAATTATGAATTTCTTTCACTCATCTCAACATTACATTAAACGTTTCAACCGAGTAGGTATTATTAGGATTACGGTGCAAAAA
>SJJU01008040.1:0-18182 GCA_012932125.1 Conopomorpha cramerella
CTTACTTTTCATTGACAAAAAAACATGGTCGAAACGAGCCGAGTGAAATAGCTACAACAGAGGTAGTGTATCTCGTTCTTTCACCTTGCCAGTGGAAAAATAATATAATGACTCAAATATTATTTCATGAATTTCGTCTTATTTTACAAGAATTAAATTATTTCTTACCTTTAAATTGCCGTTTGAACTTAATAAATATTTTGTTTCAAAAAGAAACCTTTAGTTTATTGTGGCGAAATAACATTTATGCTATATTTTTTCAACTAGTAACTTTGAAAAATATACATGGCGGCTTATTATGTTTGTTATTGTCATTGAACCCCAAATGTGTGTTCTTTTTTGCGATCGATCTGTACTGGATTATAAGAAAAATGGTGAAAAACTGTTGTGTTAGTGTTTGCGATAGTGAATCATATGGCGATTGTGGTGTATCTTTCTATAGGTAAGTCAATAATACAATTTATGCTTTCACGATACAAGAAGATGACCATAAGTATATTAGTTATTGTGGACTATCCAACATAATTAACACAAAATGATCAATACGATGATAGGATAGTTCACCTACACTCTGTTTGTGGTTTATCAAGTTTTTCATAAAATAGCAAACACCAAAACTCAATAGGGAACAATATCTTGTTTCCTTACCTGCCCCACTTTAATATGATGTCTATTTCAAAAAATATTATCAGATGTAGAGCTAATTTGACTAGGTTATAGCCAGTCAGTCACGTTTAAAACATTATCATAGTTATTTTCTCAATTAGGTTTTGGCCAATTAGTCACTTACTTTTTATTTGTGGTTTAGATCAATTTATAATACTATGTTATCATTACAGTTTCCCAAAAAAATGAAGAAAGTTATGAGAAATGGATTTGGAAATTACAAAGAAATCCGATGTATGCAGTCGTCACTTCAAACCCGGAGACTTTAACACAATAAATTCTCGGAATTTGCTGAACCCTGAAGGCAGAAATTAAACAAAACGATACTCTTTAGTAATGTATAATTGTAGAAACATATTTTTATTATAGGTACCTACTTATGCAAAACCGATGTATTTTTTCAATAAATATAATCTTTGCAGGACTTACCTACCTACTTTATTTTATTTTATTTTACGAGTATAAATTAAGTTTGCTCAGGGCTATTTCTCATTTGTTTCGTTTTATTTGGGTTACACTGTAAGTTACGTACACAACACTCTTTCTGTGATGGAAACCACACTTTTCACGGACCATTTGGTCTAGTTACAGTACAAGAGGTCGGTTGGATTTGTTCTGGTGTGTAGGTACCTATGTATTATTTAAAAGTAGGTAACATTCAGTGAGAACAACATTCACTCACGTCCGTTGTTCCCCCAAAAACGGATAGACAGAACCTTAGGCCCATAAGAATTCCTCGGTCATAAATTTAGTTTAGCTAAGAGTATTACGTCACTAGGGATCTTCGGTTAAAGTTACTAGCTAAGTAAGTAAGTACCGATTAATAATTTAATCCTAGCTATGCAGCAAATCAGGTTCGCGTACATTATAAAAAAAATATTATATTATTTATTATTTTCCCTAAAATTATGGTCACCATGTAAGAGCGAGACAAAGAACCTCTGTTGTAAGCATCTCGCTCGGCTCGTTTTTTCGTAAAGAGAGCTCAGTCCTGTTTGTATAGTAAGTCCATGACCAAACATCGCGTGAACAACGTTAACAATAAGTCGTTCTAATACAAAACGGACCATATCAATATGCGTGACTCACTGAATGACATCACAAGCGAGGCCGTTCAGTTCAGTCTCTATTACACGAACTTCACGTCATTCCGGGGAGGCGAGTTTTATTCAATCGGCCATTTTGACTGACACAATGGTTTCACGTGTTGTCTGAAAAAGTGTGTGTTATTTATTTTGGATATAGCCATGGCTATGTTAGCGGGACCTCGTCGCAAACAAAAAGTGATTAATCTTCGAGCTAAAAACAGTTCTTGGAGTAATGACAGCAATAAGTTTGGTCAGAAAATGCTGGAGAAAATGGGTTGGAGTTCGGGCAAGGGGTTAGGTGCGAATGAGGATGGAATTGTGGAGCACGTCGTCGCTAAATACAAGAACGACGATAAAGGACTTGGTTACGAAGACAAGAACGATCAGTGGACAAAACATGAGGATGATTTTAACGCTTTATTAGCCAACTTATCAAATTGTAAGTATCCTATCATAACCTATAGCTACAAGTATTTATATTTACAAAACAGTACATTAATTATTTACATATTACTCACTTTTTTCTAATCGCCCGTAAAATACTCATGTTCCTTGTCACCAGAGTGATAATACCAAATTTGTACATACTGAAAATAGTAAGTACCTATGTCAAAATTTACAGAAATATGTTTATTTAACTATTTGTACTATTTCAGCTAGTACTCAAGA
This sequence comes from Conopomorpha cramerella, assembly GCA_012932125.1. Lineage (NCBI taxonomy): Eukaryota > Metazoa > Arthropoda > Insecta > Lepidoptera > Gracillariidae > Conopomorpha > Conopomorpha cramerella. Next base: position 2,424 of record SJJU01008040.1, read on the forward strand.
AGAAAAATTGCACAGTGGAGCATCATTGGAAGTAAAATCGAAATCTAGTAAAGCAAGAGTTCACTATCACAAATTTACACGGGCCAAAGATCTCTCCCGCTACAGTGAGAAAGATTTAGCAAACATATTCGGAAAAAAATCACTTAAAAAGAAGAAAGAAGAACCCGAAGTTTTGAAAGATGACATCAAAACCACCGAACAAGTTTTCACTGAAAAAGGAAGCATGGAAGATTATTTCAAAAATAAAATGGCAGCATTTAACAATAAAATTAATCTGCCCAATGAAAAAAGTGATGGCGAGGATAAGGATTACTCATTCAGAGGGTTTGCAAATGGGTCTGATGAAGAAGAAACATCAGCACAACAAGGTTTTGGCTTCCAAGGCTTTTCTTTTTATGATTCTAAGAAAAGCAGTGATAAAGATGATTCTGTACAAGACCAGGAACAGCCCGAGAAGAAGAAGAAGAAAAAGAATAAGATTAAGGAAACAAAATTTGATAATGGTAATGCTAATGAAAATACTGAGCTTAATGAGGAAAGTAGTGATGTACAAGTAAAACAGAAACAAAAGAAAAGCAAGAAACGAAAAAATGATCATAACACGGACATAAATCTTGATGCTGAAAATGTATGTTCAAATGACAGTGTTCAAGACACCACTGATGAATCAAACAAATCGAAGAAAAAGAAAAAAAAGGAATCACAGTTGTCTCACATTGAAACAGAAAACACAGTTGAAGAAAGTTTAGAGGTACCTAAGAAAAAGAAAAAACGAAAGCAAATAATTGAATAAATATATTTTTATAATTTCTATTTCATTTGCTACTTTTTCTTTCTAACCATACCTATTTTTAATGAAAGTTTTAAACTACCTCCACAACCACTAGAAAACTGAAAGTTAAAAATGTTTTTCTCCATCTCACTTGTTTGCATCTGTAGCAAAGTTCAGATCATTCATTTACCCCAACAATCCAATCAACTTACAACAGCTGTTAGTACTGAGTTACTGACGGATATCAGTCATTGAAAAGTTTGGGGTTGTTGTGCTTATTTCCGAGCGCGTGTTATTTTTCTAAATAATTGGTGTTCAAGCCAGAAGTGAATAATAATTTACAAACTGTGGTTATCAATTTCCATTTTAAATATAACTTATATGTTGTCATAGTTTTGGAAGTTTTAGGTAATTGCACTTAGGTACTTATAGTTTGTTAAAAGTTAGAGAAGTACGTAAATTACAAATAATATTCAAAACGAAGAGCTTAAAAGAAACTACTAAAAGAGAAAATTATTTTACAGGAGTTCAATGAAAATACAATGTCCAAAAGTTGTACTAAATTAAAGAAAAGAAAACATTCCAATGGTCAGATCATTCATGCAAATGGTGATAATTATGAGGAAATCTTTAAAAATGACATTGCAGAATTACAGGCAGTGTACACAAAGTGTAAAGCCATAGTTGAAATGATAGAAAACAAGTATGGTCATTTACTTGGCATAAATTATTCAGAGTGCGATAGTGAGTCTACTAATAAAAGTAATGTTATCGCTGACAATGTTCAAAATGAGAAATGTTCATGTGCCAAGAACAAAAGGATAGTGTTTGATGAAAGTGGTAATCAAATAAGCCAAGAGACATTGGCAAATGATCATATTTGCCCACTCAAATTGAAAAGGAACTGTGAAATTAGCCAAGAGAGTGTATGTAATGTTGAAATTGTTATGCCTGATGTAGAGGACCCTTCCTTGCCTGATAACTTGCTCAATTTAACTGAAATTTTAAGAGATCCAGAAATTACTTCTGATTACAGAAATTCAGTGATAAAAAAAATTCTCCGATTGAAACGGGAACAGAGTTACGATATCAAATTCCACAAACCTGTTTTAATAAAAAAACTCAAAAGTGATCCTAGTGAAATTATTAATTTTAAAGGTACTAATCTGTCTAGTTTACAAGGATATTATGTAAATTGAAATAAATTTTGTATTGATCAATGTGTTGTTTGTATTATTTTCTAAATTGCTTTTATTTTTTTCTCTACTTTGAGGCTCAAGGAGGGTGTATCAAGCACATTTCAAACCGAGCCAGAGCCCCATTTGCTCTTGCTTTGGGTGCAGCTGCTCAAAGCAAGAGCAATATCATCATGAGAAAGCTCAATGCCAGTTCAGATGTTCCACTGAAGAGGACAGCAGCACTTTCTCTTTGGTGTTGTTCTGAACTCCAGTGGGCACCTCTCCAATACCTGAGGGCCAGCTTAAGCAGGGCATCACACAATGGACAATCCTCTTAACTCTGCGGCTCTTTGGCACAGCAACACTTCAGTACAGAATTGTCCCAGTAGGTAACCTAGGTTTTGGACTTGTACACCATCCCAGTACTGATGCCATTGTCATGAGGAGTGAAGCAATATAACAATTTCTTTTTTTTAAACACTGTTTAAAAAAAAAGTCCTCTCTCGTTCTGTCATTACTTTCATTTGACACCACCAGAATAACAGGTTACAAAAAATGTAATAATTCCTAGATGAATTGCTAAGCGCAAAATTCTAGAATGGCTGGACCAATTTCCTTAGGCCTTTTTTTTTGTTATGCTCATTAATGTCAGAAGGATCTTGATCTATACTAAGGCTCAAGTTACATTGTCAAGTACTGTCAAATAAGACTGGAGTGAGTATTGACCTGAGTGGTATCAAGTGGAAGAAACACGTGCTATGAGTAGGTAGATGCTAGACTACCTAGGTACCTATCTATAGGACACTACGAGCGTGATATGATAATAAACTGATATTTCCATGTCGCGCCAGGTACCAACTACCTACTACAATTCATCTTTAACCAAGCTAATAGAATGCCCATTGTGTTTGTGTCAAAGCATTGCGGTAACACTACATTTTGAGTCCTATGACAATGGGATAAAAGTTGCACACACAGTGAGGATTGTTTGATAAACATTTGTGATCGTCTGCGTCGAATAATGATGCGCTTGCGTTCCTGAACGGACACTTTTTGGAATGTAATCAGATATGGGCGGGTAGGGTTGTGATCTGTGCGTAGGTAGGCAGGTACCTGTCTACTTATGAACATACTTAGGTACCTATCTACAGTTCATTAGCATTTGGAATATATTTACACAGCCTGTTATTTTCATCTTCTATCCTTTTCTAGTGACATGCTGAATGAGGGAGATAGGTAGAACTATACTACACAATTACTAGCTGTCAAGTTTAATCTAGAAGCTAATAAACTGTAGGTACTTGCATCGATACAGCTAGTACAAGTTAGGTTGTTAGCACAATAACACTTTCTAATGTACACACATCAAAAGTATCTAGGGATTAAGTACATTTTAGAAGATTGCAATCAAGAATATATTTTACAAAAACGGAATTCATTCATAATTAATTCAAAATGTGGTGATAAGTCATTGATACAGGCATGGGGAATTAGGTAGGAGACCAATCCAGAAGATTGGATTTGATTTAAATAAATTAGATTTTTTTAGAGCTAAAAATGTTGATCCCTAAACACTTTTGATGTGTGTATATTAAACCTTATAACCCTTCCTTAGTTACCCACGAAATGCTTCATCATTTGGATAAGCACCCATCCGCCACCCTAGCAAAGCGCTCCAAAAAAGACATGAGAGACATTGTCATATCTTTCTTAGACACAAGTCTCTTTCCCGGACAGTAAACGCATATAGGCGTCATAACAATAAAAAAACTATTGTGTCTATTTTACTGTCCGCTAATGTGTTAAGACACAACTTTCGAGCACAAATTTAGACGCTTTGCTAGGGGGGCTGGCGTGCCTCATCTCGTCGCGGTTCCGAATTATAGTTACGGAAGAGCCTTAACTTTGTAATAGGCAATAGATAACTATAGGTTAGGTAGTCCCGCCATGTGCCAGTCAAAAATGTAAAAATATCTCATCTCCATACAAAATGTCATCTCCCGATACAGAAAATTGTCTATTTTGTACGAAGACGAAAATATATTTTGTTTTTCATTTTCCCGCCATAGTATAAGTTGTTAATATTGACGAGCCCAACAACGTTTCTAAGACCATTGCTCGGGGTATTTTTTCACGCAATATACCTACTTACAATGTCTTACAAGGTTGTCATGGAGTTTGTTACCTCAATAACATTAACTTTATTTTGAAAATACCTGAGTTGCGTTTATACTAGGTTTTTACTTGGCTTTTTTAAATTTAAGACTTCATTGTCAACTTAAAAGGTTACAATGTATCTTGATATCGGCGAAAGCCTTAGGTATCTGTTAAACAAGAGATCAAAAGATAATTTCTGAACATAAACACTGTAGTAGATATTATGTCTGAAGGAAAGAAAAGTTAAACAATACAGGAACATGCCTCAATATTTTGTTTCGTTTTAAGTCGCGGTTGAGAAAGGACGTGTCTTTAGTGTTGACTTTTAATGGAAACTATTATACTGGTTACATACGTTTAAACATTTAAATTATTAATTTAAATTTTAATACGTACCTATAGAATTTCAATAACTGCTGTGTTTACAATTTGTAGGTAGGTGTGTGTTCTCACATAGAGAGAGATATTTGTAGATTAACTTGTTTAGAAAACTTGTTCGGTTAGTTTTAACTTATATTTTATAATAATTGACTTACTTACCTACCTACAACCTACAACAATATATTGTTAATCACATACATTTAGGAGTGTTTCGAATAAAAAAGTGATTTTGAGTATAGGAAGTGTCTGGACTTCAGTGGAGTGAAATAAGAAAATGAAGTTGTATAATTTTAAATCTGAAAATATCCAGGTTTGTGTTAAGATTATTTACATACCTAGGTAATACCTACTTGCTTCCCCAATACTTATAACAAAAAATATATTTACGCTGTGTAACTCAAACAATATTTTGTCCTGTACACGCGTTAAATAATAAATTTGATTTTAGCCGGAACTACTAAGAATTTGTGGTACATTCTACTTCCTACTTTGGGTATTTCTTCTAATACAGGGCGTACTATAGTGACATATGTGGCGCGAAAGGAAGTATTGGTCAGTCAGTAATACTATAAAATTCTGGTCCTGGATCTTAAGTCTAATACAGTCTGGTAGTTGCATCAACGGTTCATTTTTTTAACAAGCGTTTGGCCACCATCCTGTTTGATGTTAAGCAGCGATGTTGTCTTAACCCTTAATCAGACAAGGTTTGGTGTGTTTCTGATGGATTTTGGACTCTATTGACGTTTGCAAACCGATTCCATCACATAAATCCGGGCGATGTTTATCTAGCTTTTAAGTAAAATGTGAAATTATTGTTTACTGTTTAAATAGGTATGTGTCCTTTAGTGTTACATACCTTATTTGATTATTATCTGATAACATCTCTGAAATCTTTAAATAATTCGTGTCAGTGAATACATTCAATAAGGTTCAAAGTATGTGTTGGTCAAGTGGCAATATACTTACTAGCCTTTGCTCGATTAAGGGTTAAGATGGAGGACACTTGTTTATTAGGTAACTATTTCAGTACCCGTGACTTGATGACCTCCACACCATACTGCGCAGGAAACACGGACTCCTACTTATTTAACACCACTCATAAATCACCGACATCTGTAAAGCTGTAATGTTCTCTTCAATAGGTATACATTACCATTAGTAATTCAATATAAAATGTACGTCATCATCATCATCAGCCACATAACGTCCACTGCTGGACGAGGGCCTCCCCCAATGATTTCCGTCATTTGGGGTGACATGCCAATAATCGCCACGCTTGGCAGACGGATTGGCGATCGCAGTGCTGTTGTGGTTTAACTCACAAAGAGCGCTGCTGCCTCTGGAGGGTTCCCTCGGTCGTCTCTTACGACCCCCATAGCGGCAAAAGTTGGATTGGGGTGGTGACACATGTATTCTATTCGCCGTCACCACACGGCATATAAAATGTACGTAAATTACTTAAAAGGTATTCATTATCTATTCGGCTGTTCACGAATCGAGTTTACAATCAAGATCTCACGCCGTCAGCAGGTCCACCCACGTCTTTTCCCGACAATTAGATTACAGGTTAACAGCCTAACATCCATATCACTAACAGTTGAAGATCTGTAGGTGTACCGTGCAAAAAAAACTCAGAAGTCAAATTAGTGAAGATTTTTATGTGTTTGTTTTTGGTAGGTACCTACTTATTGAGTAAATTATTTATACGAATTTTATAGGCAAAATAGACTTTTCCCCCATAAGATCTCGCAAACATGTTAAATGCGTTTATTTTCCATAATTTTTTTATGTTAGGTTATACATCTAAACTGACAGACTGACTGACATCAACGCACAGCCCAAACGGCTAAACACTTGCGTAGGCATTTGAAATTTGGAACGGACGTAGATTGGGTACCGTAGAGGTGCACTAAGAAAGGAGTTTCAGAAACTCCCACAAGAACAGGAATTAACGGGAAAATACTTTTGTATGAAACATCTAAACCGCTCAAGTTAGACTCTTGAAATTTGGGATGCAGGTACTACTAAACTACGCGAATAAAATCGCGGGGCGTCCACTAGTACAATATAAATAAATACAGTACATTGGTCTTAGATTAGGTAAGTATGTTTTCATACTCTTGGTGCATATCGTACATACTTACGACCTACAAAGCGACCATACTTAAGTGCTAATTATATTATACTATTCCACAAAACACTTACAATAAGGCTAAATAAAACGTGTTAACTTAAAAAACTAGCAAAATTTTACAATCCAAATGTATTTAAGTACTTGTTTTGCGGAAGGAAGATTTTTACCCCGTGTATTGGAAGAATACACCTTTTAAAGCATCCCTGGACTTCCACGAATAATTCAAGATCAAAATTAACCAAATCGGTCCAGCTGTTCTCGAGATTTACCGAAACTAACTAACTAACGAACAGAAAATAATGTTCATATAAGTAATAGATAGATGTACCTACTTATATTAACGAAAACTGTCTTCTATTCCAGACGGCAGAGCGCAGTGCGGGTTGGGAGACTCACCGGGTTCGCCTCAACAGGGTGCCGGGTTACGGGTTCGGCATCGCGGTGTCGGGGGGTCGGGATAACCCCCACTTCGCCAGCGGTGACCCCTCCATAGCTGTGTCTGACGTGCTGCGCGGTGGTCCGGCTGAGGAGAGCTTACAGTGAGTACCAAACCTTCAGAATCTAACTTGCTACAACTGTTTGTTTTATTTTTAAGTTATTTTTTGTTTTTGTATTTTTATGTTGTATGACGGGCCCGTTGGTGTAGTGGTCAGCATGTCTGCCTCTGCTCTATAGGGCCGTGGGTTCGATTCCCACCGCTGGCAGGTATTTAGGTGATGAGCTTTTAAGTACTTGTTGGATGTGTCTGGTTGTTTCATTTATATCAGTATGTATTTAAATGAAAAGAAAGTATTTAAGTAAGTATATTTCGTTGTCTGATTTCCATAACACAAGTGCTTTAGCTACTTAACATGGGATGAAGGCAATGTGTGTGTTATTGTAAAATATTTATTTATTTTATTTATTTATTATGTACCTTTGTTACTACGTAAGATAGTGTGACTACTATTGTACCTGTTTGTGGGCTCTCAGTGGTAGCCTGTTATTGAGGCTGCACTTACCTGGTTTTTTTTACTGTCATTTTATACATATGTTTTGTGTAAGACCTTGTTGGTTATCCTTAATAAAAAAAAATGAAATAAAATAAAAAGAATCAGCTGAACCTGAACACACACCGATCGATCATTGATGACGTGTGAAAATCCTAGAGTGGGAAAGCACATCGTGGGTAGATCTACAACAAGATGATACCGCGTCTAAATGGGGAATTTTCCTTGACATTTTTTTGACAGATTTTCGGATGGACAAGTGTCATTACTGTCAAACATTGTTTGGAAAGTATGACAGTAATGACTTCTGCTGACAGACCAAAAATCTGTCAGAAAAACGCCAAAGAAAGTTTCCCGTTGGTGACGCGCCGTTTGGGCTGTGCGTTGATATGTCAGTCAGTCAGTCAGCTTTTCCTTTTATATATTTAGATAGCCCATAGAACCATACAATTCAAATTCAAATATGTTAGTTTCAGACAGAAGTCTATACGTGTTAGTTGTAAATTAAACAAAACAAAAAAAAATATTATTACGTGTGTGTTAGTAATTAACTTAAAACTAAAAATGTCCATGTTCATGTTTACAATTTAGATTAGACTTATTATTTTTTGTTGCATACACAATAACAGGCTCTCAAGTATATTTTAAAGCTAAAGAACAATTTTTTTTCCTGGCTCTTATGTACATTAAAGCCGAAAATTCTGCCACAAACAATGTAGTTATCTTCGTGTTAGTATTTGTATTGGTATAGTATAGTCATAGTCTAAAGTCGTCAATAGTCAAAGTCGTGTCAAAAACACATTAAAACGTGAGGGTGGACCATCACAATTCAATGCTGCGTGGAACATTATACGGGAATAACAAATTGATCAAATAGGAGTTCTCTCCTTTACTTCTCACTCTCACTACATTATTTTTCATCACCAGCACATTATTACACTAAATCCACCACATTACAACAATAATTGCAGCGAAAAATTAATTTTGCAAATGAGAAATAAAGAACGCCATTTGCATCTCATCGCTTTCCGTCACAAAGTCCCTAAAGAACAATGATTACCAATAATACCACTTCAATCCGTCACCAGAGTGAACGACCGCATAGTATCAGTCAACGGCATACCCTTGGACAATGTGGAGTACGCGAGAGCTGTTCAAGTACTACGCGACTCTGGCTCGGCCGTCACGCTCGTGGTACGGAGGCGGGCACCAGCACCACCCACCACAGCACCTACCACCATCAAACTGGGACTCACCAGGAATGGGAAGAAGGAGGGTGAGTTACCAAACATTCTAAGTCGTATTTCGGAGAGTGCGCTACGGAGTTGCATAACCTAATACCCCCATCGCGTTTTTACAATAGGACAACCAGGAGAACGGCAAAACGTCATCCATACCAGGTGGATCTACCATTTATGCGTATACTTTCATAGTGCGAACCGCTAGGATGTGGAATGACTTGCCGGAGTCTGTGTTTGCTGCGCAGTACAGTCTGAAGTGTGCTCCATCGTAGACCACATTTCTGCTTAACATCAGGCAGGATGGTGGTTAAACTCTTGTTCTTAATGATAAAAAAAAGGAATGAGGGGGCGACTGAAGCTCAGACCAAAAACAACTAGATTCGCTATCCTAAACTGACGTTTAGAATAAAACAAGATAACGATATGGAGAACATGCGGGAGTGAAAGAGTAAGACAGAATATCTTCTTTCCCTTGCTGCGTATCAGGGTAAATCTGGATACAAACTTAGTCTGACCTTCAGACCAAACACAACTAGTCTTGCAAGCCGCATACCATCTTCAGTCTGTTTATTTCGCATCAAAATGTATGGGATTCGGTGTACTTCTGTATCCAAACTGTCAAGTTTACTACCGATTTGACAGTGTTGATCCAGAAATACCATGCTACGCAGTAAGGGACAGTAGATGATCCTTACTCTTTCATTTCTGCATATCTATTATATCAAAATCAAAGCCACTTTTCGTTGTCATTCCATAACTCCGGAACGGGTGGATAAATTTCGCTAATCCTTTCTTTGTTGTGCTCACTAATGACAGCAGAAGGTTCTTATGAAAGAAAAACAATGACATCCACTGCTGGGCACAAGCCACCCTGGAGGTTATAGACTAAAGACAGGACAACGTCTGTCGAGTCCACTAGTTTATCACATCGTTGCTTCGTTTTATTGTAAACATCAGTTTAGAATTTCAAGTCTAGTTGTTTTTGGTCTGAGGTCGTAATGAGGAGATTTCTAAAAAGAAAAACCTAAAAAGACGACAGGCTCACACTAACGTAGTTGCACCTCTTTCGTTGCCCACCATCTTTGACAGATTGTTTTTTTTTTAGAAAACTCTTCATTCTCGAAGTCCGCGTAGAGCATTGATGCAAGAAGGCGGAGAGAGCGATATGTGCCCCAACCGTACACGTATCGTACAGTCCAACGCCCAGTAGTTCCCTGATATTATTATCTTTAGATCGCCTTTTATCTACCTTTTTTCACTTTGAAATACCGACATCTCGTACATTTTCTTTAAGAAATACGTCCTAGTTAAATATTGCAAATCTGGTTTCCGTTTACGCGCGTACTTTCAGCGCCATAGGCAATTTTGTTTGACGTTTTTTTGACAGATTTTCGGGAGGACTGTCATTACCGTCATTCTTTCCAAACAAATTTTGTCAGTAACGACAGTTTGCCGGCCGAAAATCTGTCAGAAAAACGTGAAAGAAAATTCCCCATTGCTTTTGCCTACACTGCTTTAATCCTTTACCAGGCAAAGGGTATATATAGATCTAACTTTATTTTGAACCTTAGTCCATTGAAATACAGTCTAAAACAAATTATTTTCAAACATCCTTCTGCCAGGTAAAGGGTTAAGATACCGACGTGAGTGTATAGTTTCTTTCTACAACTCGAATGCCTTCCCCGCAGATTTCGGCATAGTCCTCGGCTGCAAGTTGTACGTGAAGGAGCTAACACTCCGCGCCCGGGAGCAACTCAACCAATCGGGGCAGGGTCTCTGCGAAGGCGACGTGGTCACGCGCATCAACAACACTCCGGTGACTGACGTCATGACCCTGAAGGAGGCACGCAAGCTGATAGAGTCCTGCAAGGACCGGCTGAACCTCGTCGTCACGAGGGAGCTGGTTAGGGAGGAGACAGTCACCAATGGAAATTATCAGAACAACTATAATAGTTTAGGTGAGATTTTGCCTGAGAGCTCAGAGAATATCTTATTATTGTGCTTATCCTATCTTATCTTACTAATATTATAAATGGGAAAAAAAAGTGTGTTTGTTGTTTTTTCCGCTTTCACGCCGTAACTGCTGAACCGATTGCTTTGCAGACGTATAGTTAGAAGTCCGGTTTAAATAATAGGGAGTACCCTATTTTTTCCGCGAAAAAATTGATATTCCCGAGGGAAAACAAAAATATTCCCTTATACCGCAATATATAACCGAAGTCCACGCGGGCGAAAGCTAGTCTTTAATATAAAAATGAATAAATGTGTTGCTAAGCGTAAAACTCGAGAACGGTTGAATAAATTTCTGGAATTCTTTTTGTTGTTGTGATTATTGATGTCACTTCATGGTTCATATGGAAGGGAAATGTATGAAAATTGGGCGGAAAATTATACTAATTCGAAATTCATATTCATAGTAAAGTTATAAAAAATGCTAATTGGAAATTAATATTCATAGTTAAGATAGGGCCGCGTCTGTCGGCTCCACTAGTACATTATTAATGCGAAAGTTTGTATGGATATCTGTTACTCTATCACACAAAATTACTAACCGATTTTAGAGGAAACTCTCTGAAGAGATACTTTATAACCTCAATCAGGACATTCTCCTAGTAATATTATCACTGCGTCAGTTTGTATGGATATTTGTTACCCTTTCACGCAAAAACTACGGAAAGGATTTTGATTGATATTTGCATTGCATAGAATACATAGAATACCTCAGGCAAGGTGGACTGATGATCTACGCAAGATGGCTGGCAGAAGCTGGATGCGAGAAGCCGAAAACAGATCACAGTGGCGTGCAATTGGAGAGGCCTATGTCGAGCAGTGGACAAATATGGGCTGATGATGATGATGAATAGCATAACTGTACAGCAGTAACAAACTAAATCATCATCATCAGCCCATATTTGTCCACTGCTGGACATAGGCATCTTCAATTGCATACTAAATATTTTTCTACATTTCCGTTCAGGAACGGACCCGCTGTCATCAGGCTACTCATCATCAGGACAGAATCTGTACGTGGCGGCGCCGGTGCGCGGCGGGGGCGGGCTCACCAACGGCGACCGCCAGGACCAGCCGCCCAGACCTCCGCCGCCTAGGAACGATGGTAAGTGGACTACAGAGTGACGGGAGCAAGAGTAACCGTTGCAGCCCCCCTAGCACAGCACTCCAAGAAATAAGTGACAGGACATATAACGCGCTGCGATTAGTTGAAACTAGCTGAGTCGCACGAAGCGTGACATAGCAGCCAATCAGAGCGCGTATTTGTTCTATGTCATGTGTTTCTTGAGGTGTGTGGTAGGCCTGCAGGTACCCACAAGTCTCAGCACCGGCCCATAGACAATGTATGAGATTTCTGTGTCTTTGCGCTTGTTACCTACTTGTTTCTTTATGAACGCACCCAAAGGGTCAGTTTTTTTTAAGATAATTTATAGTACGAGAGGTATATTACAGTAATTTATTAAATAATTTTTACCTCAAAAATATGGCCACTTCATCTACACCGCATAACTGAGGGTTAGAAGGAAATGCCATACAGAATTAAGTACAACGAAGTTAGATAATTAATGTAACCAAGTAAATAGACATAAATTTTATTATGGCAACTTTATAATCTGTCAAATTTGACATTTCTCCACATAATATTGCCCCAAATTGTGTAATAGGGAATTTTCTTTGACGTTTTTATGACAGATTTTAGGCCGGAGAACTGTCATTATTGACATACTTTCCGAACAAAGTTTGACAGTGATGACAGTTCTGCGCTCGAAAATTTCCCATTAGTTCTTTCACACATGACACTGGCAACAATTATTGGCACAAGCTAAAAGATGCCAATAAATAAAACGACGTTAAAGTTGAATACTTTCAAACTGTATATTTTGTTTTATTTCATAGCCATATACAAACAAATATACTATGTAGGTACAGTCTTTAAAAAAAAACATTTCTTTAGCCCTTCCAATAGAATATGTACGAACTCTCCGGCTTAAGTTCAGTTTTATAACTCACAGAAGTAGACGGTTCGTTCGCAGACTACTACAGCCGGCGGCAGCTCTACGAGGAGGAGTCGCAGAGGAACAAACCTACGTGAGTATCACTGGCTTTCCTTTTAATAACTGTACATCTCATAAACTTTTACCCCCTTACCAATAAACGCGTTGTCAGTTACACAACGGTTCTACAGGTCTACTTGAACTGGTTATTCCGTATTTGACATACAACTGACGAGTTAAGTTGAAATTACAGCACTGGTTTATTGATGAAATAGAAACACAAAGGAATAGAACGTTCAATGCTGTCACCGGCATACATTTTAAGATTAAATATTTCCGTTCTAAAAATATTCCATATTTTTCATGGTCGTTCTCAATGTGTCAGAATTCACTTATTAGATGAGCCCAAAACGTAAGGCCCTTAGAATACAAAGTCTGACATGTTATATGTACGATGGTTCACATTTAAAGTTTCCGGCACACGCTGCGTACAAAAACATGACATTGAAAGAAAGAAAGAAAGAAAGAAATTGGTGACAGAAATAAAGAATGATGGGCTCACCCCCTGTCACGTTGCGTTATATACGCTTGGTGGACTGTGGGCATTTGCTTAGCAAGTGCCTGTGCCTTTTCCCTTACAATTAAAAAGCATGAAATGTATTTTTTCTTTTTTATTCGTCACGTTAAATGCCTAATTGTTATACACAAAACCTACTCTATACCTACCTTATAATTGAAAGGAAATAATATTTACTGTAACGCATGTCTGAATTTCAAATTATCCAGGAGCGAACCCCGGCTAATAAGCTTCCAGAAGGAAGGCTCAGTGGGCATCCGGGTGTGCGGCGGGAACAGGTCCGGGGTGTTCGTGTCCGGGGTCACTCCCGCCGCGCCCGCCGCCATACAGGGATTACAACCAGCTGATAAGATACTCAAGGTAATAATTAGGCCTTTAGAACTGACTAGCGGACCCGGCAAACTTCGTTCCGTCAAGTTAACTCCTTGGTGAACCGTGGGTACTTGCTTTAGCAAGTGCCTCTGCAGAGGGGTACCTCTTTGGGATTAAAGGCGTGAAGTGTATTTTTTTTTATAGTCTGAAACACGTTTTATTAGGCAGACTTCCAAGAATCCAATGTTTTAAATAGTCTTAATGCAGTATTTCAAATTTAAAAAAAGTTTTAATGCAGTTTTGTTTCTTTTTAAAAATAAAGGAATGTTTCCATTCAGTAAAATGAGCTAACTAAAGGATTTAAAGCAGTTCCTCTCCAGGGCCCATAACTTGTTTCCATCCTGTATACGCAGAAATTAAAACTGATAGCGCCATTCAGGACTGGCGGCAAGGCGGCGGCGATAATACCTAAATAAATATTTGAATACTCAATAATTTATTGCGTTCCACAATGGTAATGATTTATATGGTAGAATAATATAACTAGTACAGCATTGTGGACCCTGATGGACACAGTAAAATTGGAGGAGAGGACGAGATTTAAATAATCTTCTTAAAGGTTGTCTTCGAAATATTCTTGTAGATTGTAATAGGCTTTTTGAATTTTGATTTTTTTTAAGGTCATAACAACAACACATTGCCTTCGTCCCATTTTAAGTAGCTAAAGCACTCGTGTTATAGAAATCGGGCATTTAAATACAGACTGTAAAAGGACCCCGAGCAATGGTCTTAGAAGCGTTGTTTATCTCGTCAATATGAACAACTATTACTATGATGACAATGTAGGGAAATGGAATTAAAAAAGAATATATGCCTAATTTCTCGAACGACATAATTTTTTTGACATTTATTTACTAAATAAATAAATGACGACAATTTGGGTAAATGGAAATAAAAAAACTATTATATGCCTCATTTCTCTAGCGATCATAATACCGAATTACTAACTTTTCCTTGTTGACCGTACCTAACGCTGAACAACTTCGCAGGTGAACGACATGGAGATGAAGGGAGTGACGCGGGAGGAAGCTGTGCTGTACCTCCTCAGCTTGCAGGAGCGGATAGACCTGATCGTGCAGCATTCGCCAGATGAGTACAATGCTGTCGTCAGTGGACAAATACGTGAGTGTACTTCGTTTATTACAGAAAAAAAACGTGATTTTGAACAATGATTCAGAAGAAAAAACAATGCTTTTATGTTTTTTTTTAAAGTTGCCTTCCATTTATCGGGTTTTCCATCATCAAACCTTGACTTCGTTATTATGGGACCAGCTTTGAAATATCTTCCTTCCAACAAAAAAATATCATCAACCTTGCAATCAGGTTGCGGGTTTGAGTCCGGCTACTGGGCGTGTACCATTGGGTCTCTTTTTCAGAACCTATCGCAACGTTCGTACAGTGAAAGACAACATCTTGATGAAACCCGCACACAACATGGTGTGTTAACCCTATAACGGCGATGGGCTCACCCCCTGTTACGTTGGGTTAAATACGCCTAAATATGCCGATGGTTCATCAACGTGGGCATTTGCTTAGCAACTGCCCGTGTCACTGCCTACCCCGCTTTGGGATTAAAAGGCATGAACCTTTTCTTTATTTAATTAAACGCGAACAGAATTTGTATACAGTATTCACGAATCAAGAGGCGAGGAAGTTAAGCAAGTTGAAACCGTGATACCCGGTAAAAGTATTATAAAACATTACCGTTTCTTCTCCCCTCAGCCGGCGACTCGTTCCACATAAAGGCGCACTTCCACTACTCGACGCCGACAGACGGCGAGATGTCGTTCCGGAGCGGCGACGTTTTCCGCGTCGTCGACACACTGCACAAAGCCACCGTGGGCGCTTGGCAGGTCTTCAGGATTGGTGAGTGAACTGCAAAATTGTTTTTAACTAGGTGGCGATCACAATAGATCAGCAATGGTTGCAGTGATACTGGGCACAACAAGGTCCT
>SJJU01008043.1:0-10297 GCA_012932125.1 Conopomorpha cramerella
AAAATTGCACTACCGACATTTTTAATTAGGTTCATCGAGATAATATTGAGGAGTCTTTTATTTATTTATTTGGATCACCAACAGAGGTTACATTTATGCTTACATAGATAAAATGATGTTAATACATAAATTAAAATGTACGACTAATTATAGGTGAATACCACATGTAAAAATAAAGTTTTAACTAACGACATTAAGTGAGTGTTAAGAATTTTATGTTTGGTTTATAATAAAAAAAGAATAGTAATGGTATGATTATGTTATAAGACATGTGAATTTGTTTCACTGATTTCCTAGTATCTTACAATTTTTCTTTTAAATATGAGTTTAGAGTCATGGTTGATATCTATCTCAGCACTGTAGTGGTTTAATAGTTTGGAGTCTTCTTAAAAAATCGAACTGTCGCGGACAAAAGCGGTGTGAAGTCGGCGTAACACTTGACTGACCACACAAATGCTCTCTGTGTAACATATTACATTAACCTTTAATCAGACAAGGTTAGGTGTTTTTCTGATGGATTTTAGACTCTATTGACGTTTGTTATTCTAATGAACAACTCCATCACGCAAACCCGGGTGATGTTTCTCATCAAATGTAGCTTTTATGAAAAATTATTGTTTAATGTTCAAATAGTTATCTATGTGTCCTGTAGTGTTACATTCCCTATGTGATTATTCTGTGATAACTTCTCTGAAACCTTTAGATAATTCCAGTGAAGATATTCAATAAGGTTCAAAGTATGTGTTGGTCAAGTGGCAATATACTAGCCGTTGTTTGATTAATGGTTAAGCTTCCCAACATTGGTACCCAGCTTCATAGATAACTAGTGGACGCCTCACGATTTCATTCGCTTAGTAGTACCTGCATCCCAAATTTGAAGTGTCTAACTTGGGCCGTTTAGATTTTTCATACAAAAGTATTTTCTCGTTTATTCCCGTTCCCGTGGGAATGTCAGGAATTCCTTTCTTAGTGCACCTATGGTACCTAAGCTACGTCTGTACCAAATTTCAAGTGTCTACGTTTCGCCGTTTGGGCTGTGTGTTGATATGTGTATTAAAGATCGTACTAAATACCACTGTCACGACTGAATGAAACAATTCGATGCCAAATATAGATTGTCACCTCATTTCCAGCCTTCAGCCAGCTAATATCCAGCCGGCATACGAACTCCCAGGCCCACAATCGGAAACCGGGCTCACCCAAGCCACAAATTGGGCCCGGATGTCGTTCCCCCGCGCCATGCCGCTGACAACGGATTGATAGCGCTCAGATAAAAGGCTTAAACAACTCTCAAACTCCAGGCCAGCCTTGGCCAACAATAATGAAACCTTAATCTGAATAAAAAAGAAATAAACGAAAAAAAAAAGAAATGTCTCCGAAAATTTTGGCGCGAGTTATAATCTCCATTTTACGGGAGTTCCGATAGCGAATGACCTAAATGTAGAGGGAAAGTAGAATTTCAATCTGTTTGATTTGAATGAGACATCAATCATTGTAATGGAGATTTCCTTTTATTGAAAGGATATTGGGTATTTTGTTTTCGGAAGTGAATTATAGAGTTGTGCGTAGATTTCTTTTTGATACCATTACAGACTTTTCGTCTCGAATTAGCGTGGGCTTGACTGAATGGGATTATCGAAGTTAAGCATCACTTACTGTTTGGTTAGGTGACCTAATTCACAATTTCTTGTCCGAGCATTTTCTTTTGCTTTTCGCTTTAAGAATGAGAGACAATACACCTAGAAGGGAGCCTAAATACTTTGAAATAGATACATAGATGGAATACTCAATTTTTTGCTGTAAGATTTATTTCGGAGGCGGAAATCTAATGAAGTCCATTGCAGGGCGAGGGCCTCCAACAATGATTTCCATGAACATTTGGGTGGAAATGCCAATAATCGGCGCGTTTGGCAGGCGGGTTGGCGATCGCAGTCGTTTTGTGGTTTGGTTGAACCGCTACTGCCCATATTTTGGAGAGTTAGCTCGGTAGCTCTTACGAACCCCCCGACAGGAAAAGTTGGGCTGTGTTTGGTGACACATTTCTCTTTTCTATTCGCCGTCACCACACGGCTTGTGGTACAATGTAGCATCTCCACCGCATTGATCTCCTAATGACATAAAAAATGTGATCAAAACTGATAAACCACTATCTTAGCCAAACGTACATTCCTCATATTCGAAAACCCAGCCAATATTTTTGTTTCGAAATCCCCAATTTCGAGCTCAGTTGAAACCCATCACTTGAGTAAACGATCACTATTGTCCCGTCAGCTTGCACGGGCGTGTGAATATTTCACACAGCAACACCACTCCATGCTAACAACTTGGCCGCGAACCAAGAATAACTGCAGTCCGGTTTGATCTGTACCAATTCTGTGATCATTGCATTCGCGTTTTGTGATTTACAACGCAATGAAATTTGTTTAACTTATTTATGTTGGTAACCGCTGGGCCTCTGTAATTGCTCTTCTGTATTATGAGGGTATTTATGAATCAATGCGATTTAGGAGACAGTAAGTATGTTTGTAAAGATGTTATACCTCTATATACATATTCAGTATTCTTTAAAAAAAAAAAAAATACACTTCACGCCTTTTAATCCCAAAGCGGGGTAGGCAGAGGCACTTGCTAAAGCAAATGCCCACGGTTCACCGAGCGTATTTAACCCAACGTGACAGGGTGTGAGCCCATCGCCGTTATAGGGTTCACACACCTTGTGGTGTGTGGGTTTCATCACGATGTTGTCCTTCACCGTACGAGCGTTGCGTTGCAGTATCATATCAGTATCGTATCAGTATTCTTTATTCATAATTGTGTCATATAAAGTACATACTTACATAAGATTTAATGAGCTCTACATGTATATGGACCCTGTCAGGGCATTGCACATAGTAACTTAAATAACTCAATTACACATAATTAAACATCGACATAGAACAACTATTGTTATAAAATAATACTAAAATAATAAATTCTCTAACATTATCACAAAGTGGTTTGAATTGAGCATAAATATATCACTTAAAAAATAATAACCTCTTGACAAATGAGGTAATATTTTTTTTAAGATAAGTTCAAGTATATATGTATAGAATAATATAACTATTTAGTACCTTAGTGGCGAAGCTAGGGGGTAAGCCGGTACAAGACAAGCCTATGCCAGGCACATTAACAAATATTTTCAAGGAAATTAACTAGCGTAGGGACTTATTACAGCTCAAATAAGTAAGACAAATAAAACACCTAAATAAGCATTGGTTAAGTGCCTATTTTTAACTACCGGCGTATCTCCTAGCTTCGCCACTAAGGTACTAAATTGTTATATTATTCTATACATACTTGAGCTTATCTGAATAAATATATTTGGTAGAATAATAGGCTTTTTCTACGAACAAAGTACTAAGTTTCTTTGTGAACGCTTTGGAACTTAACAATTTCAGCAAATCAGGTAGTTTAGTTAGTTTTAGTTTATAGTAGACGAGAATGGACCTATACTTTGAGCTGTTTTTATAAAGTTGTAGTGAGTATGTCACGCCCGCGGAGCACGCGGGTTGTCCAAGAGGGTTTCCTCTCGTCAACGAAAAAAAAAATCGGTTCCAAGACAGAAGACTAGGTTCCCTCGAGATCGAGCCCAGTCGGCATTCATTGAGCTTTGGTCTATTCTGGATGCCGCTGTAGATCCTGGGTCTAACAGAAATCGCAGGTAAAAAAATAGGTAGCTTTAATAAAAAAATCGGGAGCTCAAGATATAAATGTAACTTTCAAATTTGACGGGCCCGTTGGTGTAGTGATATATTCCGCATATCTGTCTATATTCCGTAGGGTCGTGGATTCGATTCCCACCGCGGAAATGTACTTAGGTGATGAGGGTGATGAGTTTTTAAGTACTTGTTGGTTGTGTCTGGGTGTTATTTTAGTTATTTACATACCTACTAGCTATCCGCCCGCGACTTCGCCCTCGAGGACTTCGCTTATATTGCGGTATAACGGAATATTTTTTTCCGGGATAAAAAGTTCCCTATTATTTAAACCGGACTTCTAACTATACGTCTGCAAAATTTCAAAGCAATCGGTTCAGAAGTTACGGCGTGAAAGCGGAACAAACAAACAAACTCACTTTCCCATTTATAATATTAAGGAAGGAAGTATGTTATTAGAAAAATAAAACGTATTTATGTAAGTAAGTATATTTTGTTGTCTGAATTCCATAACACAAGTGCTTTAGCTACTGGATGAAGGCAATGAGTGTTTTGTTGTAAAATATTTACATTTCAAATGCAAGTGAGTCGTCACGCCCTGAAAATACCCGCACGTAATTATCATCACCCTAATATTTCAGATAACACACGACCCCGCCCCCTTACTCCCGCTCCCGGTCCCCGCGGCGTTGCCCGCGAACCAACAGCGGAAATAATTTGAAATCCACACTGGAATTTCGCAAGAGCAAGAGAATGTGTGGTGTCAAAAGAATTCACAAAATGCAGCCGCCCTCTCCGCCCTCCCCGCCCTCCCCGCCCTCGAGGCCCGCATACAAATTTTCTTCCACTTCCGAGTACTACCTATTAACTTTACATCCGAAAACTCACTCTCCGAGTTGGAGAAGTCGGCCGGGAATGTGGTCCATTTGTTCTGATGAGTCAACCTGTATCATAATCATCATCAGCCACATAACGTCCACTGCTGGACGAGGGTCTCCCTCAATAGTTTCCATGATAATTTGGCGGAAAACCCCAATATTATACGTACAATCGCCGCGTTTGACAGACGGGTTAGCGATCGCAGTGGTGTCGTGGTTTAGCTCACAGAGAGCGCTGCTGCTCGTCCTTTTCAAACTAACCCCCTTACCAATAAACGCGTTGTCACTTATACAGCGGTTATTACAGCTCTACTTGAACTGGTTATTCCGTATTTGACATACAACTGACAAGTTAAGTTGAGCTTTGTGTATCTTCTAAATAGCAATTCCTCCATTATTAGTAAGGCCCTAAGTATATACAAGTTGTACCTACTTAAATCTCGCGACAAGCTTTTATAACGTATCAATAGTGTAATGACGTTATAACTTGATGGAAAAAGTTTTAAAGTTAAAGTTATTTTATTATTTTTAGCGTATGTAAATAAGAGCTTATTTTCAAAAAGGTCTCAAAATTTATTTTTAACTTTTTAGTTATCGCTGGATGCTAGTTATCTCAACCAACCGCCATCATCAGCCCACATTCATTCACTGCGATCTGTTTCTCGCATCCAACTATTGCCAATCAATATTCTTAAACAAAAACACTTTACTTTTCGAGTTTTACTTATCAAGCCCTTTCATTTGATACCCATATTGAAGGGGTGCAACAAAATAGTTAGTCCGCCATCTTGTAAGTGCCGCCATGTTGGATTTAGAAAACCTTCACATACAAATGCATTGTCATCCAAACCGAAGGTACATACAAAATTTTAGCTCAATCGGTTGGATACATCTGCTTCAAAATTGAGTTACAAGATTTGCCCCGAACACATACATACATTGCAAGTTAAATAAAAGCTTTTAATTATTCGGTAAAAAATAAAAATAAATAAATACACTTCACGCCTTTAATCCCAAAGAGGGGTAGGCAGAGGCACTTGCTAAAGCAAGCACCCACGGGTCACCAAGCGTATTTAACCCAACGTGACAGGGGGTGAGCCCATCGCCGTTATAGGGTTCACCACCTTGTGGTGTGCGGGTTTCATCACGATGTTGTCCTTCGCCGTACGAGCGTTGCGTTGCGTAGATAGGCTCTGAAAAAGAGTCCCATTGGTACACGTCCAGTAGCCGGACTCGAACCCGGGACCTCCCGGTGTCAAGTGTCCGACCAACTGGATCACAGACGCTCGGTACGAACGTGTTAAGAAGATATCTATGCTTGAGCGGAGTTTGGGAATATCTACTGTCCTTAGAATACGGCACGTCAGTGGCGTGCACTGGCTTTTACGTGAAGTTAGACAGTGATCCCCAAGGATTGACGCGTATGTATAGGTAACTTGTCTTTACGAAATATAGGCAACTTATATACTCACCCACAAAACACATGACCTTCGTCAGCCTATGTCGTGAGTACAACTAAAAAGAGCATTATAGTTGGGCTCATCTAATAAGTGATTTCTGACACGGGTAAGTGTGGTAGAATAAAAATGAATGTTTTGCACACGTATATGTATAAAGTTATGCATAGGTATATAACAGAGTCCATTTTGATGAATTAATGTTTTTACGGTATTACCTTTGCCTATCACGGTCGCCGTTGGGAGATAAAAAATATGTATGACGACTTCAATCGAAACACTACACGTACACATCGATTCTCACGCATTCGAATGTTTTCAATACAACACTATCACACACGTCAGTCGACCTGTCAGAAATCACTTATTAGATGAGCCCAACTATAACTCTATTATTAGGTCGGGAAGCTATGATACTAAGGTAGACCGTGGTCTTTTTGCCTATATGGTGTGCACGCCACTGTGGCACGTACCGGGAGCACCGTACCGGGACCACAATGTTGCGAGTGGCTCTTATGCCGGCTTCACCTCGAACTTGGTTATACCCCAATCGTCTGATTTTATGTAGCTCACAAGTTACATGTCGTCGTAGGTGAGAAATTCATTTTATTTTCTACTTTGTATGCTTACATACATAGGTATACATTGTATAAAATGTATAATTTGTTAACCCCCAACGCAAAAACGACGGGGTGTTATAAGTTTGACGTGTCTGTAGGTATGTCTCTGTATGAGGCAACGTAGCTCCCAAGCGGATGATCCGATTTTAACGTTGTTTTTGTTTGAAAGCTGATTTGATCGAGCGTGTTCTTAGCTATGTTTGATCGATATCTGTTCACCCACTCAAAAGTTATGGGGGTTGAAAGTGGGGATGAAAAATTGTACTTGGATAAATATGTCCAAGTGGGGTATCAAATGAAAGAGCTTGACACGTATTTAGAATCTGTTTATTAAATGAAAATGGGATAATTTGTTCAAAAGTTCTGAGGGTTGAAAGTGGGGAAAAAAAAGTCGACTTTATACAAATATGTTCAAGTGGGGTATTAAATGAAAGGGCAAGACACGAACATTTGGTTGACGAACAACTGGTTTTTTAAGCAATTTAATATGACATTGAATCGTAATATCACAAAGGAAAACGAATTTCATTTGCAAAAGAGATATGTTTCGTATTTGGTCGCTTCTATTTTATAACTATTTCCTAGAAAATATTCATCGTCATCATCATCAGCCCATACTTGTCCACTGCTGGACATAGGTCTCTCCAATTGCACGCCACTGTGATCTGTTCTCGGCTTCTCGCTTCCAGCTTCTGCCAGGCATCTTGCGTGAAAATATTGACGACAACAAATTGAATGTCAACGGGCCAGATGTATGTTTTATAATATAAATATCTATATTATAAAATAAAATCTTGTTGGTTACACCATTTACAAATATAGAACAGCTAAACTAATTCGCGGAAAGGATACATTTTGCCCCGATCCCGTGGAACGCGTCGCTCACTATGAACAAGCATTTGACCACCATCCTGCCTGATGTTAAGCAGCGATGTGGTTACTTTTTTCTTATCATGTGAACACTTGTAAAATATTTCTTTACAACAAAAAAAAAATATCATCGAAATTGGTTAAAAAAAGACGAAGTTATCGGCGAACGAACATTAAAAAACATAATTATACGGTTGAATTGAGAAAAAGGCTTCTTTGTTTAAGGTCGCTTAAATCCTAACTAATATTATAAATGCGAAAGTGACTCTGTCTGTCTGTCTGTCTGTTACGCTTTCCCGCGTAAACCTCTCAACCGATTTTAATGAAATTTGGCACAGACAATCTTTAGACCCTGAGATAGAACATAGGCTATTTTTTATTGCAAAATAGGGGTGGTAAGGGGTTGAAAAGGGGGATGGAAGTTTGTATGGGATTTCTTAATTTAAAAGATAAAACCATGAAACTTTATATTTAAGCACTTGATAAGAAATAATAAAACATTTGTTCTAGCGTTTCTGAAATTTCGAACTGTGAGGGGATGAAATAAGGGTTGAAAGTTTGTATGAAGTTCGTAATTTTTGAAGATAAAAACATTACATTTTGTATTTAAGCACTAAATAAGATACAAAAATCGTTTGTTTTAGCATTTTTACTTTTTTAACAGTGTGGGGGTGAAATAGGGGTTAAAAGTTTGTATGGGTGTTCGTCATTTTTAAGATAAAACCATGAGACTTGGTACGTAGGTCTCTTAGGATGTGCAGAGTTTTCTACAAACGGAATTCCGAAATTCGAACGGAACGGAACTGATTCGGAACGGGAACTACGAAACCAAACTATTTGTATACAAAATCTTAAGCACTAAACCTAGGAACATGATATTTAGAAGTTTTGGGTGTATCAAGTTAAAAAAAAATGGCTTTGAAGTAAAAAATCCTTTTAACGAATACTCTGCATCACCGCCGCTGTCATTGGTCGTCGGTCGTCGTCGCGCACATTCGCCGGAGTGTGGCGGCCGGCAACGGCGCTGTCGTGTGGTGGGGGAGCGCACGAATCTACATAACTATGCCTACCCGAGCGGGCAGATACGTGAGGGCAGACGACGTTGTCGGACGCATGCGATTAGAGAAATTTGCGCTATCAAAGATTTAGGTACTTTTTTCGATCCAGTAAAATTATTTATTGTTTCGTATTTTTTTAAGTAGGTAGTATTTTTTATTAGTTAGGTCCTATAAATTAATTTTGTACATGCTTAATATTTCGGGATCTTTTAATTCATAGTTAATAGTATTATTAGTTTATAGTTATAGTAGGTAAGATAGTTTCCGTTACTTTAAAAAAACCGATTAGCTTTTATTTCCCTTTTTTAATTAATCTAATAGGTCGTAGTAGGTGTAAAACTAAACTAACCTACTTACCTCTTACTATTTTTATGCATTGGTAGTAAATAAGTATGTATTGGTAATTTAATTTCTTAGTTTCTTTATTTTTCAATTTAAACGTGACTTATACACATCGTCGTGCGAGAGTAAATTTTTACTACGTAGGTGGTTATTAGAGGTTTTTATTTGATAACAAATCTCAATCTGTATATCTGTTTGGTTCGATTCATTTTATTTTTATTTTTTACGATGCCTCGCAAACGAAAGTCCAATTTAGCTAATAGCTCTAGCAGAGCTCGGGCTGCTAAACCTGCTAGATCACTGGAATCCGAAGAGGATTCACAGATCCGTCGGACTTTAGATGCCGAGCGTCACGCAGCTCAAAGGGCTGTTGAAACTTTTGAGCAAACGCAGTCCCGTCATAATTTAGACGCTGATCGTCATGCTGCACAAAGGGCTGCACAGACCTCTCAGCAGACCCAAGCTCGCCAAGTCTTGGATACCGAGCGTCACGCGGCTCAAAGAGCTGCTGAGGCTTCACAGCAGACCCAAGCTCGCCAAGTCTTGGATACCGAGCGTCACGCGGCTCAAAGAGCTGCTGAGACTTCACAGCAGACCCAACCTCGCCAGGTCTTAGATGCCGAGCGTCACGCAGCTCAAAGAGCTGTTGAGACCTCTCAGCAAACCCAAACCCGCCAAGTTTTAGATGCCAAGCGTCACGCGGCTCAAAGAGATGTTGAGACCTCTCAGCAGACCCAAGCTCGCCAGGTCTTGGATGCAGAGCGTCACGCGGCTCAAAGAGATTTTGAGACCTCTCAGCAGACCCAAGCTCGCCAGGTCTTGGATGCAGAGCGTCACGCGGCTCAAAGAGATGTTGAGACCTCTCAGCAGACCCAAGCTCGCCAAGTCTTGGATACCGAGCATCACGCGGCTCAAAGAGCTGGTGAGACTTCACAGCAGACCCAAGCTCGCCAGGTCTTAGATGCCGAGCGTCACGCAGCTCAAAGAGCTGTTGAGACCTCTCAGCAAACCCAACCCCGCCAAGTTTTAGATGCCGAGCGTCACGCAGCTCAAAGTGCTGTTGAGACCTCTCAGCAAACCCAAACCCGCCAAGTTTTGGATGCCGAGCGTCACGCAGCTCAAAAAGCTGTTGAGACCTCTCAGCAAACCCAAATCCGCCAAGTTTTAGATGCCGAGCGTCACGCAGCTCAAAGAGCTGTTGAGACCTCTCAGCAGACCCAAGCTCGCCAGGTCTTAGATGCAGAGCGTCACGCAGCTCAAAGAGCTGTTGAGACCTCTCAGCAGACCCAAGCTCGCCAGGTCTTGGATGCAGAGCGTCACGCAGCTCAAAGAGATGTTGAGACCTCTCAGCAGACCAAGCTCGCCAGGTCTTGG
>SJJU01008044.1:0-18993 GCA_012932125.1 Conopomorpha cramerella
GTTCTGCGTTTGTAAATTGAGCAGCTGTGACCACAGAGCGTCTGTTTCATAACCAAAAGGTCGCCGGTTCGCTGTGAACTCCTGGGACTGGAGTCAATGGAATATATTTGTAGATAATAATATGTATGTAGCAACGACATATATGCTCGCCATGGCGCGTTTTAGGGAAGACCTGTGTCAAGCATTGGACGTCAGTGATGGCATGATGAAGTATTAACACTCGATAATACACACATCAAAAGTGTCTAGGGGTCAGTACATTCTTGAAAAACTGAATTCATTCATAATTTATTCAAAATGTGGTGATAAGTCATTGATACAGGCATGGGGAATTAGATAGGAGACCAATCTAGAAGAGTAGATTTGATTTAAGAGCTAAAAATGTTCTTGATCCCTAGACACTTTTGATGTGTGTATATTGTGAAGTAAAACATAGCAGCGTGGTATGAAAATGGCTATGCTCGGCGTATCTCTGAAGGATCGTATCAGAAACGAGGTGATCCGGCTGAGAATCAATATTATCTACATAGTTAATCGGATTAGCAATCTGAAGTGGCAGTGGGTCGGACATATTAGCCGTAGAACCGACGACTGTTGCGGTAAACGAGATCTCGAGTAGAGACCGCGTCTCAGCAAACGGAGTGTAGGACACCCTCAGGAAATTTGGATTGATAATTTGCACAGTGTCTGGCAGAAGCTGGATGCGAGAAGCTGAAAACAAATTACAGTGGTGCGCATTCGGAGAGTCATATGTCCAGCAGTGGACAAAGACGGGCTAATGGCTGATGATGATGATGAAATCACGGGGTAACCTGCATCCTAATTATGAAACGAACACGATTCAATGGTAATGGTGTTCACCAACTCTAATTATGATTGTGTAGACTACTTCGGTAGTATAGAATGCACCAAGTATAATTCACGTCTACGCATCAATGTACGAATACATATCGATTACGAGATTTACCGTTGTCGTTTCACAACACTGTGCGGTTTACCAAAAAAAGTAAACCAAGAAGAGGTGAAAGGCTCAATACTTAAAACGTTGATTTTATTTTGGAGAAAAAATATGTGTACTAAATACATTATAAATAGCTACAAACTCTAAGGGTCTTACAAATAATAGCCGTATTACTATTCCGAAGATATACCAGGGTCAAATATGAAACAAACAGTTCCAGTAGACTTGTAAATTTGTAAAAAGGGTAAGACTCATAAATTACTTTGTAACGTAACAAATAATAATAATTTATAAGTATTTATTACGTAATGAATTTTTGAACACACCCATTATCAACAACATTCAGTTAATCAGCATACTACTATACAAATCTAATCTACAACTCATTGTATTCATTTGTGATCTTTAACCCGAACCCAAACATACGAATCACCAAACTGGTTAAACCCATAAAAAATCCCTAAAAACATGTATGATTAACATCAATGCCTCCGCTAAAGGCGCACGAAAACATCGAAATGTCATTGATCTACGAACGTTAAATCACAACACTATCTCAAACAATATTCGTATGTAACAGAACCACGTAAGTCCGAACTCTGGAACGCAGCGTTGGGGCTCGATTAGGAGTGAAATTCGTAAGGAAAATCCATCACACATGAACATCACTCCCGGGGCAATACACCACCTAGCTAGGACGACAACCTTGCGACCGCGACCTTGCCAAAAGGCCGACGACCGACGTCGCTGCGTATTTTCGGCCATTTTTCTCCGAGGAAAACTCTAAGCAGAGCCATCTATATTTGAGCCCCCGTGAACCCCCGTGCCACCCTCGCCTGGACTAAGAAGCAAGGCGGCACATTAACGCCGAGGGCTCCGATGTAATTGGACGCAATGGGGGCATTGATTTTTGATCACCGCTGTACTACACCTACGTAGAGGTCGATGGCTGGCAGTCTAGAAAAATCTGTTTTTTTATTATTATATTCGCAGTTTGTTTTTATTTTGGTTTCGCGATGGGGCGAACAACCCCAAGAAATTGTGTGGCGTCATTCTTGTTACGATACTTATTTGTAATTTTGTATTAGCTCGTTTGCGACAGATCTGTTATAGTACCAACCACTTTACAATTTATGAAGAGGGAACGGCTTTAAAAAAAATATCTTTCTTAATCTCGTATAACAATTTCGTTAGACCTTAAACCTTAAATCATAAAGGGCGAGTATATAAGTAATTACCCATAATTATAAAGTTACATCACCCATACAATTGTGACACGTGTTTTATCAATGACAGCTGTCTTACCCTTTAAGGAATAACAGATAACATTTTACCAGAAACAAGTACCTAGGTACAGGTAACCTATATATAGTTTTTGATGCACTTATTGTATTACTCGAATTATTATAATTCAGATAGAGTAAGAAACAAAAAATACATTAAAAACTAAAATTAAAATCATACAGTTGTCGGTACACAATACAATATGTTTTCATGACTGTTCCTAGAAGTCCGCATTATCTTGTTTTCAATATAGATAATCAATCATAGATAATTTAGTACAATGTAACTAAAAAAAACTGTATTGTGTTTATAATCCATATTACGAGTACATATACATATATCTCTCTCTGGCAAGACCCGTGCTGGGGCTGGGTACTATTAACAACGATCGTATACGTATTTCTACCCTTACATGGTGCAAAATGCAACCGTTCCAAAGGTATTCAATTAAGGTACTGATAGACATGCTACTTAGTGGCATGCTTTTGGGGCTATTACGGTAAGTAACCACCAAGACGTCAAATATCTCGAAGCTTCGACTCGTAATAAGGACATTAATATTACGGGAATCGCTGCAAAAGCATGCTACTTACTAGCATGTGTATCAGTACCTTTATAGATAGTAAGCCAGCTAGTAATATAACAAAGTTGAGGTCGAATTTGTCTATGACTGATATTCTACCTGGTAAAAATATCGAATTATAATGGGCTAGCCACCGGTATTGTTTTGTCTAATCCTCAACTTTCAGTCTAAATTTGTCCTAGAGGCCGTGACGTCTCTAAAAGTTTTGAACCACATTATGGATTTATTGATGTACCTACCTTTAGTAAGGCCGTCTGCTTATCCGACGGTAAGGATTAAATATTCATAGACAATTTTGGTACGTTTAAACATTTTTGCAATGTCATGATAAAAAAACATTAGTACTTACCTATTTACGTCTATCCTATCTACTTTATTCCGTAAGTACATGTTATCAGCAAGCAGAAAGACATTAATCTTTTTCTTTTTTTTTTATAAGTAAGTCCTTGTGTGACATTCAAACAGCGGCCAGGTTTCAGATAAAGATCTAGGACTAACGAACGTGGAATCAGGTCATTCGCATAGTTAGTCTGTTGTAGACTAAAAATATTTTTTTTATATTTAATATTATACCTGGTTTAATACTAGAAATCTATCTAAATAACAAGTACAAAAGGTAGGTGCGAATTTTACTTTTCATATTATAGTTTTTCAGCTCACATGTTTTCTGTTCTGTCGAGTACCAACAATGTGTACACAATTTTATTTTATAGGTACATGTCTATTGTATTCCATATTACCTACACTAAACAGAACGTATTAGATAGACGAGTAAAGTACTTGAAAACATTTTTTCCATGTGAAATCAATTAGCAAAGCTGCAAGTACGTCACCATTTATATTAAATTATGCTAAATAACTGAATATGACACTGACCGGAGACAATTGGTCGCGGCAACAAAAAAGTTTGCATACTATATGACGACACCTACACGCTAATAAATTAAAAAGTTAGATAAACTCATTCTTGCTCATTCGATTTTCAAACTGTATACACACACACGCGCGTCCCACTAGAGAAGACAGTATAGATACAGAGGCGTTGCGACGGCGCGGTGCGTCTGTGTGCGTGCCGCAGAGTGGAGGTTCGACGACCTGCGGTGCGAATTTTCGGCGGTTAGACGGAGTATTGAACCTATTGCGCAATTTGAGTGTATCATCATCATGTACTGTGTGGTATAATTGTGACCTTGCTTCACCTCTGGCCAGGGTGTATCGGACGGAAGTCACCAGCTCGCCGAAGGTGGCCGAAGGTTATCCGCGCACGTTTAGTCCGGATTTATTTTTGTTGGGTGACGTGAGCTGATGCCTCCTCTACCAGGTGTTATTCCGCACTAACGAATGGACAGTCGATGTCTGCTGAGTTTAATTTAAAGTCTCTGTAAATGTTATGAATTTGTTCAGGAGGAAGGAAGTGTACGGATGACTATCATACTTCTGTGCCACAGTACAGGAGTTAATATGACCTGAACTGTTTATTCCCACGCGTTCCCGCTTACTGCAGCTCATTCTAAATTGGTTTTCTCATCAAAGCTACTACTGTACAAATATAGCACTACACACCTACCATACATTGTGTCAAACTATTTACTTATCGAAATCGAACATGGATATGTGTAACTTATTGTATGCAACAATTGGGACTATAATGCCATGAAAATAGTCACCGGCAATACGTGACACAGAACATGCATGGTTTGTGTCCGAAATTCGCAAATGTAGTTAGAACTTTCTTTACATGTTTACTTCCCAAAACTCTCTCTTTTGGATGAGTTCGTTGACTGCTGTTGCTATTTGGGGTAACTGTAAGACATGCTTCTTTAGTATCTAAGTGCCTACTTACTGTGCTTTTCACGGTGTAACTTTCCTTTGCTCGGGACAAACCTCAGATGCACTGAAAGGGGAAAGCCGCATTTCAACTGAAGTCTCCTAAAATACCATTAGACTAAATGGCTAGCTTCGTTAATGAATGAGTGGTAAGAACTTTGTACGACGTTAAGACCAAATTGAAGCGCTTTCCTAGGCGGCAATTTGTAGCAAGTATCACAGTAAATAAATGTAAGACATGTGATGCACTTTGTAAACTTAGAACTGGCATTTAATAAGCCTAAGAGCTTTTTAGATGTCTTCAAGTGAAAATGAAAACATTTTATACAAAAAAATCCTAAGTCATCTATTCATCATAGACTTTAATTCCTACCAATACAAAAGAAGTAAGTAAACTTACCAACGTAAATATACTTACTTTGTAAAACTGTGGGCTATTCTTTACAGGTAATAAATTTAAATCTTAGACAAAAAACTAATTATTAGAATACGTATAAAGAAGAATTTGGGTTCTAGGGGCCTCTTACAACTTCGACGGCGGAAAACACCCAACATTAAATACCCCAGTAATAATTTAAATTGATAAAAAATTTTAGGTCAATTGTTTTTATCAGTACTACTTAGGTTAGAAAAATACACACTGACATTTCACAGAATAGATTTTTTGGCGTTCAATAGGTAGTAACTAACGTGCGAATGACATCACATATGCCCTTTTCGTGTAATAATGGTTTTAAAGTTTTTTGCCCCATAATTGGCATCCTTCAATTCACTTAAACTACGTGACAATGCAATCACTGGGTGCGAATCTTGAACTCTGTGGCTACGTCATACATAGCTACGTAGTTGTTGATGATTTTATCAATCGATTACATTCTATTTCGAGAATGTTCTGTGATGAGTAAATAGATTACGTAGTAGGTACTTTATTTACCTAGGCCACGCTGTTGTGAATATTCGTTTTTTTGTTTGTTAAATATCCAAGGACAAGTTACAACAATGAGAGAGTATGAAACAGTTGTTGATCCAGAAACTACAAAAATTACTATTGTTTGGTAATATTGCGAGTTGTTGAAAATATGCCATCATTTCATTTGGTGACAGATTTCAGTTATTTGCTGTGATCACGTATGAAAAATTTGCTTCTGCTTTTCGGTGCTTTTTAGGTAGATTAGTAGTTTAATCATTAGTCTTGCTAGTCATTAGAAGTATGGTTCGAGTTAGAAAATAGTGTACATTTTGTTCTGACTTTGATCTACATAGCGTTGATACTCGTACGCAAATGTGATGTACCCATTTTTACCTGCAATTATTATATCGATGTAAGACAATGTTATGTTGTTAGCGCGCAAATACAAATTAGCAGCGTTGAAATTCAGATGTACAAGAATTTCAGGAATTTCAGGTTAGTTACTTGCTTTCTGTCTTAAGGTATACGCCATAACATTCACAAATTATTTTACTCGTTCTTCGGAAATTGTTTGAATACCTACATAATAATATAATAAAATATAATAGTGTAGGCACATTATACATAATTTCTATCCGGAGCTTCTGATTCAACAACATTGAGTCATCGACAGATTTTTATGATTTTCTGCGAAAATGTTTGGCAGCATGACTATTTTGTTTTCTTACTTACTTCATTATATTAATCAATACATAAACCATGTTTACATTATGTACGTACCTAAAGATTAATGTACGTCACAATAAATAATAAATCGGTAAGCATGATTTCAATCTTTAAAAAGTTGAAAAGAGATGAAGTATTGACCACTATTTGCCTGGTAAACAGAAAATCAATTGTTATATAATGCGAATAAAGAAGAATTTAGGTTCGATGGGCCTGATATGACTTCGTCCATGAAAAACACGTGTATATAATATAGCTGGGTATATTATACCCTACAATATTAAATACCCCACGCATGGTCCCAGAGTGACGCAAATCAGGGTGTTAGGTCTCGTATTGTACTGGTAGTAGGGCTCAAGCGCCGCTAGTTACCATCCATCGAACAAAACCTTACTGCCAAGTGAGCAATTGTCTGCAACAGTTTTTTCTTTTCTGTGCTAACCATGCTACAGTATACCCACTGGCTGCAGATCTCGACCGCGGCTTCTCACCACCCATCGAACAAACTAGCCAACAGCCGATGGTAGGGCGCGCTTTTATTCTGTCCTAAAGGGTGGCCCTTGTTACAGGCAGCGTAGTAATATACCTATGTGTATGTAGTATCTCCATACACACAAGCGCGTGACTCAGAGATCTAAGTCGATTGCGCAATCCCCGGGTGAACGGCCCGACGGCGCGCCGACCTTACAGTGTGACATTCACACTATTTGATGCTAATTCAACCGATGACGTGGAATGCCTCTGCTTCTGAATTCGTACAACAATGCTCTATATGGTGCATTCCATAAGGTTTTGTGGTGAAAGTTCTAAAACATAGAGACCTTGCACGCGCGATTTGCACACGGAATCGCACGGGTAATATTAATGCGTAAAATTTGTAGGTGTAAAGGCCCTTCTTTTCTAATTTAAGATTTAATGGATATACATTAGAAGTAGGTGGGTAACAATTTAAATATGTCGCAGGTATAGTGAATTTATCGGTAACAATAGCATTTTATATTACAGATAGATAAGAATTGCATGACTTTTTGCAAAATAACAGTAAGTAAAAATTCGTGCGGACTCTGGATTTTTGGAATCTTTCTCTCCCGCATATTTCATGAGCAAGCAATTCTATGTCGTTAGAAAAGTTCATTCGGTGTTGTCAATGTTAATGATAATTTTACTGTCCTTAGTTAGATAATTTAAAGAAAGATTAAATAACAATATCCTTTATAAGTACTCTAAGTCCTACTATTAAGAGCAATCAGAGGAAAATAAAAATACCTTTTCTGAGAATTGCCCAAATGCGTCACACACACACACGCTTCATTATTGTGCAATATTTCATCATCCTTTGTACCTAATACAAGGACATTCCAATTTACGGTGACCTTGGTTGTTGAGGGCTGTGCATACTTCCGAAGACCTTATCATGTTATTCTGTGTAGCCATTATTATTTGACCTTCCTTTTGTTTGTCAGTGTTCGGGAGTAGGTGCCAGGCGTGAAGATTTTTGTTTATTTTCAGGAGGGAGCATGATGTCACCTCGTCCTCGGTCAGCGACCAGACGTTTTGGTGATCATTGATGTATCCTCGGTGGGAGTTTGTTGAATGGATTCGTCTCATGCAATTGAGACGTGCAGTTAATGCAGGCGGCAACAAGGACGATGGGCCAAGGGGGTCCCGTATGGCTGTAACTACGCGTATATTTACATCTATACCACACATACATATACATCTACTGAAAGATAGAGGCTGGTTGATGCTGCAGACATGGACCTGAAGAGATGCCTGTCTGCAGCTTCTACTAGGTACCTTAAACATTGCAATGTCAGAAAATGACTTCTAAGTTGTAACTAAACCTATATTATAAGAATCTTACTGTACACTTAGAACGCAATAAACATTTTGTATTTGTATTTGATATTAAATAAATAAACGTTGTAACCATCCACCATCGCATAGTTAGAACAAAACAAAACAAGCCGATTTTGTAATTGAAGTTTTGTTCTTTTATTTCATAAATAATTAATAAAACAAACGGGGTGAGCCAAATAAAACCGTTTAAAAATGACACATTTTGTTTTGTATCACTTTTGTTATAACTGTGCGATATATTACCTATAGTATTTTAATTCATTGTAAGTTACTCAAAACCATATTATGAGATACAAAAAAAAAACACGTAACTTGGCCATTAGACTAAGAGTGACATACGAGTTTAGGACCTTACTAATAATGGCGGTATTGCTATTACGAAGATAAACACAAAGCTCAACTTAACTTGTCAGTTGTATGTCAAATACGGAATAACCAGTTCAAGTAGACCTGTAATCATCATCATCAGCCACATAACGTCCACTGCTGGACGAGGGCCTCCCAATGAGATCCGTCATTTGGGGTGAAATGCCAGTAATCCAGACCTGTAATAACCGTTGTATAAGTGACAACACGTTTATTGGTAAGGAAGTATGTCTCCAAAAGTTTCATCCACCCTCTTTAGGGGTAACAGACGTTAGTTTATGTATGTACGTACGTATTTATCCACTTTATAATGCTTCGGATTGTGGTCTGATAGACTTACGTAGAGGTATCTAATCTACAACGAACATTTACATAATTATCTAGTAGGCAGTTAACTACTCGTTTTTTTTTGTGTCGTGCGCTACTAGAGTCTCTTAGGCAATAGAATTAACGGGAACGTCTCTTGATATGCATAATTACCTAATAATAGGCTATTAATATGCACTCTAACATTCTCAAAGTCAGTTACCACGTGGCAATGACGTCACTCACCTCACGATGACGTCATACCATGACAGTGCATTAATGAAATAGGTAATTCGGAATTGTAGCGGTTAAGAGGCAGTGACTCCTATCTGTTGTGGGAAAAATAGCGGTTAGTGACATAATAGTTATGACGTCGAGGCGTTTTTCCCCAAAATCCTTTAATTGAGATAATACGTATTTTTCTACGTTGACGTGTTGAAGGAAAAAGCATGTACCTTCTTACTTAGAAAATACAGACACACCTCTTTTAACATATTCAAGGAAACTAAATGAAAGACTTTGTCCACAAAAGTGTTATTCTACACAAGTATACATATTTTGTACCTCAGGCTCACACCAAACACAACTAGACTTACACGCCGGTCCTTCTGTCTGTCACTTTTAGTACCTATTTGACAGTTTGAATCCAGATGTACCCTGACACGCAGTAAGGGTGATAGTAAGTAAGATATTGTGTCTTATACGATATTGTATGCATGTTTTTAATATCGTCGTCTCCTTTTATTCTAAACGTCACTTTAGGGATTGCGAGTCTAGTCTAGACCTAAAACAACAACGGTCTGAGACCTCAGGCAAGGTGGACTGATGTTTTGCGCAAGATGGCCGATGACACGCCTTCCTGGTGGAATTTGAAACCATGCCTTTACCCTGAATGGGATAATAATATAAATGGTGTAGCTCTCTTGGGAACCAATAGACATAATATCGTGTTAAAATTTATTAAACTAATGGTCATTTTAGGCAATAAAATGTTTATATCAAACTCCGAATTTAACATAAACAACATATTGTGGTCGTGTTAATTATTATTTTATGAGAAACTGAAACTACGCTGGAAGAACACTACCTATCTACTAATACAATAATTCATACGTAATATGAATTTAAGACGTCATCTTACGAAATTTCCCATTTGTAGTCACGTGACTCATGAGTCATTGAAAGAGCCTTTTCTGCCCCCTTTTTCATTTACGTCAGACCGCCACCGCCGCCGCCACCGCCCCGGCCGTGACGTCATCGTTCCCGGTGAGTCACCGAAGAAAGGGGCGAGTTTGGTTTTCCTTTTTGTGACTCTCTGCCCATAGTCCGTCGCATCGTGACTCATTTGAGATTAATTCTGCACTTGACTCGGAGTATTTCTGTTATCGGTAGAATAGTATTTCTGAAAAACCCAAAAACAACAACTGCGCGGATGAAATCACAGGGCGTTCTCTAGTATTTATCATTACATAGTATAAAACAAAGTCGCCTCCCGCTGTCTGTCCCTATGTATGCTTAGATCTTTAAAAGTACGCAACGTCATCCATACCAGGTGGATTTGCCATTTACGCGAACCAAACGGTTTGCGTCCACTTTCATAGTGTGTACCGCCAGGATGTGGAACGACTTGCCGGAGCATGTGTTTCCTGCGCAGTAAAGTCTGAAGGTCTTCAAGTCGCGCGCAAGTGAATGGGTACCTACTGAACAAGTGTGCTCCATAGTAGACCACATCGCTGCTTAACATTAGGCAGGATGGTGGTCAAACGCTTGTTTATAGTGATTAAAAAAAACAAATTCGATGAGGTTTTCTTTAGTAGATAAAGTGAGTCTCGAGGAAAGTATATATGTATAATATAGTAACAACAACTGTTAATAATGTTTTTTGGCAAAACAACTTTTGCCGGGTCAGCTAGAATATTATAAAACGAAACCACTGTCTGTCCCTATGTATGCTTATATCTTTCAAACTAGTCAACGTACTTCGGTGCGGTTTATTGTAATAGATAGAATCGTTAATGGAGAAGTTATTTTGCATATAATAAGCGAAGCCGGGACAGGTAACAAGTAAATAATATTTTCATTTTGTGATATGTTTATTGGTTGTCTGTGACTATGTACCTATAATAATATCGCTTATGTTGTTTTTCTTGAGGATGTCTCTTATAATTATGTATATTTATCATATAATTATTTTGTTTGTGACCAGATTTTGCCGTGTGCGGTATTTCTAGGAATGTGGCTTTTATAGTTTCCTTATTATCCAAAAATAGCACCAATTTCCTGACGCCAGAAGAGTTATATAATTGGCAAATACAACTCACACTTTTTCACTTAAAAAATAATAACCTAGCATAATTTTCTTTTGTCATAGCCCAGGCAATGGAATTGAAATATTGCGTCTGTGGTCCAGTTGGTCGGATCCTTGACTTGTACCAATGGGACTCTTTTTCAGAGCCTATGTACGCAACGCAACGCTCGTACGGTGAAGGACAACATCGTGATGAAACCCGCACACCACAAGGTGTGTGAACCCTATAACGGCGATGGGCTCACCCCCTGTCACGTTGGGTTAAATACGCTTGGTGAACCGTGGGTATTTTCTTTGGCAAGTGCCTCTGCCTACCCCTCTTTGGGATTAAAGGCGTGAAGTGTATGTATGTATATTTTTAACCAAAATAAGCAAGTGTTTGACCACCATCCTGTCTAATGTTAAGCAGCGATGTGATCTACGATGGAGTACACTTGTTTCTTACGTACCTATGACTAGCGCCATAAATGACGAGTCGTAGTTCACCTACTAGGAGTGCAACAATTAGTTATTTTTCTTTACTTACGTCACGAAACTAGTTTATATTGAAGAAAATAATCAGTAGGGAAAACTACCATAACGAGAGTTGCGTCAACTCTGTAACGACGTTCGCCTCTCCACCCATTACTTCGGGGTTAAGCACGTGTTGTGAAGTATGGGAATCTGCTTAGTTGCTTCTGCCCCTCACTTCGAAACGAAGCATGGCGTCTATGATTATTGAACACATTATAATGTCCAATGTAGGTGTATGATCGTTTTTCACAGGTATTAGAATCAAGAGTAGAATTTTGAGAGTAGCTCGCATTAGGATAAGAAGGCTTTAATACAAAAAAGGGAAATATATTCCCACTTAGTCTAAACTAATTTTGAACCTTAAGGAATACCTTCACAACAGGGAGATTAATCCAATTTTCTAGAATAAATATACAGCAGCGAATGAATGTTATTGTATTAGGTCAAAATTTTCTTATACCTACTGATATTCTTTTAGCCAAACCACGTAGTTTCATGTCATTAGAATTTAAAATGCAAGATAAAATCTTAAA
The DNA here is from genome assembly GCA_012932125.1 of Conopomorpha cramerella. Classification (NCBI taxonomy): domain Eukaryota; kingdom Metazoa; phylum Arthropoda; class Insecta; order Lepidoptera; family Gracillariidae; genus Conopomorpha; species Conopomorpha cramerella. Next base: position 12,178 of record SJJU01008044.1, read on the forward strand.
GTCTTGTTGTATTAAGGGTTAAGGGTTGCTTTTTTACTCAGAGTGTAATTCGATGGGTACTTAATTGCTTCTATATCCTACTAATATTTCGTCTTTATTTACCATTCATAGTACATGTATTAGCTGTGTATCACTCATCCCGTACATCTATTAAGTTTCCGCGGGAATTTCGGGATGAAATAATATACTATGTTACTCAGGCTTGTAATTGTAGTAAGTGGAATTCTGATAAAAATCCATATCTTTCACAATACTAGTATTTTTTTTAAATAATTATTTTACAACAACACACATTGCCTTCATCCCATGTTAAGTAGCTAAAGCACTTGTGTTATGGAATTCAGACAACGAAATATACTTACTTAAATCGATTTTTTTCTTTTAAATACATACTTATATAAATAAAACACCCGGACACGTCAAACACGTACTTAAAAGCTCATCACCTACCTGTCAGCGGTGGGAATCGAACCCACGACCTTACGGAATAGAGGCAGACACGCTGACCACTTACACCACATCGCTGCTTAACATCAGACAGGATTGTGGTCAAACGCTTGTTCATAGGGATAAAAAAAACCACACACGGGGCTCGTCAGTAGTATTAGTGCAGATGTATCAAAAATTATCATAATAATGTGTGAAATGTCGGTATCGTATGTCGCGGAGCGATACATATCACGAGGCTGGCTTCTAGCTAGAAAAACAAGCGGTAGTGGGTGAACCGTCGATTACGCGCTAATTGCCAATACCCGAGCGACGGGCGACGAGGAAGCATCTTACATAACCGTTCATTTGCACCGGGCCTTAACCTCGGAAGCGAAGTCAGAACGGCCCGTGAGGAAGTGAGCTTCTGTGTTAACACACCGGGTGTAATCGAACGCATTATATTTTGCTATTTAAAACACGTCTAATTTTAATTCAGGAGCATAGATTATCCGGCCACCATAAGGTCTTTTGAAAAAAAAATCTGCCTTGTATAAAACTTTACTGAGCCACAGGATACTAGCTGATCTACAATACAGTCTTTGATCCTTCTAATCTTTACATTACATAAAAATGAATAGGTATTAGTTATTATCGCTAAAATTCGAGAACGACTAGACCGAATTGGCAAATTTTGGTCTTGAATATATTTGTCCAGAAAAAGTTTGAAAGTGAAACAAATGTTCATAAACTTATACAGCTACTAATACAATATTTATAAACTTATACCGAACCAAATGCGTCGCAGTAATTCGTTGACTGTACCGCATCATAAATGAAACAATTCGATTATAGCGAGCGGAATACTCGACTGAATTGAATTAAATGAAAATTAAATTACCTCCGAGCTGATCGGAGACGTAAAAATGAATGGCATTAATTTTCCAGTGGATGACGTCATGGAAGGGGTCATATAAGATGTTTTAGGGAATACTATACTAAAATCAAATTCCTCTAGTGGTCAGAAAAAGGTCGAAGGCTGTGAACCGCCAAAATGTGACTTATGTCACAGGGAATACCGTCGCCAGTTTTGTGCATTGCTTTGTGCCAGTACAGTATATCCGTTATATGACTGACATAAACTTACAGACATCACATCATAGGTTACTTTAAGACTAAATACGTTTTATATATCTGTAATTGGTGACCCTCCCGTTTTTACGAGGGGGACATCTTCATGGACACTCCGCCACTATGGGGACAGCGACGGGGTAGTGTCAGACTTCTACTGACTAAAACCCCCCGAAGGCATTCAGTTATTGCTGGTGCTGTGTGGGTCCTGGGCACCCAGATGACATTCTTCAGGGCTCACGTCACTTGATACCTTTTGTATAATCGCCTGTCACACCATATTATGTCCTTGGTTCTATGCGACTTTTAGGTGATGTTATTTATCACATCACATTATATGTAGGTCATTTATTTCGCAGTCACCGGTTATGGGGCACTTTTACTTTGACATGATCTTCACACGGTCACACGATAATGTTAATATCCCTTGTAATGAGTAGTGGTAAATGGTATATAAATAAATGGTAATGAATTACCTACATGCTTAATGAGAATTTCAAGAGGAAGCGGAAAGACTACAGACTAAATATCATCCTTTTAATAAACGCTGTTCTTTGCGTATCTTAAATCTCGAGAATGTAGCAAATTAACTCTTCAGCTCGTAAATTTAATTAAATTTCAACACTGTAAAGGAATACAATAGCTAAATATATTTATTTAGCTATAATATTTCATGATTGATAATTGTAACATTTTAATGGCAAAATACAAATAGCCGGATTGTACTATTTCTGTAGAGTGAGTGCTGAGTCCATTTAAGGAGGTGTCAAAATCCCAGAACGAAAATATAACAACCTCACCGTACAAACATTATCAGCTGATGTGCTTTGGTCGATTTTTATTCCTTTTAGGGCATTCAAACCAATATTCAAATAGACGGGTCTACTGTTTCCATGAACCCTACCGGGTTGCGCATGTGCAGCAACCTACATAGGTTAGGTCGCGGCTGCAACCGAGCAGAGTTAATTTAACAATAGGAATATATTTATCGAGATTATATCCAGTGCCAATATCTCTTTTGCAAAGTACTTCTGTGACAAACATGCTAGGTATCCTTATTCCAAGAAACAGTTACGCAACACTTGCTTGATATTCGCTCAAAGATCAATTAGCATACGATTTGTTAAGGTAAATGACCAGGTCCCGATTTATCGGAGGTGAACAAACCCAGACAAAACACGAATTGGAAATTTTGCTCTATAAAAAACCCGCTATGTCTTAGGTAAGCTTTCGGCTGTGGTGATGATACAAAACAGGATTCTATCGTTAAATTGCGTCTACATTTTTAAGTATTGTATGGATTCTCTAATTCGTACATACACGTACTAAACGTCACGCCTGTTCGCCAGGATTTCCACTTTTCACGGTCCTGGCAAATCTCTTTCGTAAAATACTTATTATGTGGAATATTAAAAAACTGCATCATATACTTGAGGTTATAACCAGTGATAAGGTGAATTAGCCGTGCAGTTAGAGTGAATAGAATACATGTGTCAACATCCCAGCCCAACTTATCCCGGCTTGAGGGTCGTAAGAGGCGACCGAGGGAGCTCCCTAGAGGACGAGCAGCAGCGCTCTCTGTGAGTTATACCTCAGCACCACTTGCAGTGGTTTACCACCGACTCGCCTGCCAAGCGTGGCGATTATGGGCATTTCCCCCCAAATGATCTTTGAATTCATTGGGGGAGCCCGTCGTCCAGCAGTGGACGCCATGCGGCTGATGATGATGATGACGGCAAGGCTAAGGAGTTAAATCATTCTTGTCTTGTGTAATTTTGAAAAATAGTTAATAGATATTTCATTTTCGTAATACTTGGTTGTCTTGTATTAATGTTAGTATGATGTTCTATCTCACTAATTTGGTGAGTGACCAGAGAAGGATACGTGAATAACAGGCTGACAAGTACAACATTAGTACCCAAGTGTCCCACGCTACTCTGGGATGTCAATTGGAATGCATCAACTGCCTTTCTTCCTGGCGTGTTTAGGTTATCTAGGTTGTGAACTAGAAGGAGCTACTGAAGGTCCATATTGACATTCTTAACTTCTTTTTATGCTCATTGTTATCTGACTATAAACATTATTTACAATGATACTATGATTAAGCGTCGAATCGTATTAATTATTTCAACTGAAAAAGCTATTCTCATATTTGTTTTGTATTTATGTACTAAATAAGATAATAATAATATTACATCGACTCACTCACAAAAAATAACAAAATAATACAGATCTATAGATGGAAATTAAAACACGGTGGCAGGTGGACACAGTGAAAACTGTCCCCATAGTGTTATCATCAACGGGTGTCAGCCCCAGCATACTCCGCAGCAGTCTCTATACACTAGGCATCCACTCACATACAACTCTTACAAAAAGCAGTTATCCTCAAAACTTGCTGAATCGTTCGCAAATTTTTTTCATCCAAAATTTCACCTCACTATTGTTTGGTCACAAGCCCGCTGTAGTGATAATTATTTACGTCCCTAATGAAGAGACAATTAATTTTAAAATCACAATAATAAATAATCGATCGGTGTTAGATGATGGTATAAAAAACACACACTTTTGTATGGTAACTATTCCTATTATTAAGTTTAGTTCATGGTAACATGGTACAAGAAGGAACCCTCTTTCCTTCTTAGATACCTAAATATGTATAGCTTTAATAACTTATTACCTACTAGCAGTATTCGGTGTTAGCAAAAAACTTAAAACTAGCTGAAACCTTTTTCATTGAGATACGTTGTTTTATAGATGCAGTTTTATAATGTTTTTACATACTTACATTATTTATGTGTTTTCTGTTGTGTTTTTCTCTGTGTCACATTGCAACTAAATTCACATTTTCCCATATGATTTCCGCTGTATGTGAATGAATTTGTGTTTCACATGAATAAAATATCGATATGCAAACACTAAGAACCGTAGCCACAAATCTAGTCTAGAAAATGTTGACTGCTGTAGAATTCGTCTTATCGGTTATCAGAATATTTCGAATCCCCGTGCAATAACAAAACTTATAGACGCGGTGAGCTAAGAAATCTATACCAGTCTATGAGTTTTGATGACATTTTCTGTGTCACTAAAACATCAATAAGGTAGAGTTGTGACAGACAAGTAAACAATGAACCTTAATGACAATCATATGAGTTTCAACCTTAGGGTGATAGACCAGATTCTTGGCTGACTGCACTGCGTAATTTAGATATTTACATCATTTCACATTTTCTGGATTTCGCGTGTCAAAGAAAAAACAGCGTGCAGTTTGTACCTTTACGATCATCATCATCAGCCACATGTTGTCCACTGCTGGACGAGGGACTCTCAATGAATTCCATTATCATTTGGGGGGAAATGCCAATAATCGCCACGCTGCGTCAAGCGGGTTGGCGATCGCAGTGGTGTTGTGGTTTAACTCACAGAGAGCGCTGATGATCGTTCCCTTGAGAGTTCCGTCGGTCGTTTCGGCCGTCGTCTTACGAGCCCCACGACGGCAAAAGTTAGGTTGGGGTGTACACATGTATTCTATTCGCCGTCACCGGTTACTTCGCACGGATTCACGATGCCTAGCATTTATTAGTAAAATAGTAATGAGCAGTTTACTAAAAAAAATCAATCTGTCAAAGAAAATTGAAAACGAAAGAGATGCCACTATGAATTTTATTCCATGATCCTTCGTCTTTGGACCCGCCCTATACTTCATCATCATCATCATCATCAGCCCATACTTGTCCACTGCTGGACATAGGCCGCCCTATAGTTGATTTTTTTAAATACGTAAACCTCCTCATCATAGTTGCACATGAACTAGCAATGTCAAAGTTAGGTGCAGTAGACGCCGCCATAGCTATGAACAGAGTATAAAGCCTCAACAACTGCATTGCACAAGAGGGGTTCTCAACGCTTGCAACTGTGTCTTCAACCGAACGCACAGTGGGAACTCAGCCTAACACAGCAACAGGTAGTGCAGTGAGCACGCTTTTTCCACGTCCAATGTTGTTACATCTACTTCCTGCGCAACCACTGCGGGTTCAAGGCCCTCCTCGCTTACATAATGCCATTTCACTGCTAGGCTTACGTCAGGAGGTTGTCGACCTACGCGTAATATCATGAAAGACATTGCATTTGTAATATTTGCACATATGGCAGGGTGGTACAACTGAGACGGCGGCGCTAAGTTTAATATGCAACTCTTTGAATTGGTTTAACCTCCATTATTATTAATTGTATTTGCTGTTGGTGATGCAACGTTTTATATTCTCAATGCGTTTGTAGATGGTTTACAGTTTTAATAACCTCCTTGTTACTACGAAATTATCGCTAGGGATCGGGTAAATATTGTAAAGAGTAACGTAAATGGATATCCTATAATTTACTTTGTAATATACTTAGTTAAAATTTTGGAAAACGAGAAAACATAAACTAGTGGTACTTGTGCCTTTTTTATAGTGGGGAAATCGGTTATGGATACCCCACCGCTGGCGGCGACAACGGCTGGGTTATATGGGGCTCGCACCCACTAAAACCCCACGGTGACCAATCGCGCGTTACTGCCGGGGCCCCCGGAACGACCTTACACTACATCAAAGGCTTGTGCCTGCAATCAGGAGGTTGTGGACTGTGACTGTGCGGAGGTTCAGAACTGAGTTGTACTTCGCGAGTGCAATTGGGTTTCTTTTTTTTCTCCTTTTCAGAGTTTATGTTCGCTACGTAATGCTCATACAGTGCCGTCACTTCTCACTCAAACTTCGTGATAAAACTAACTTTGTGAACAACATGTGTGAATCCTGTAACAACTATGGTCTCAACTCCGGCAAAAGTCACGCTGTATTAAGTAGGTACAACTACTATTTTAAATGGCACGCCGTCGCCGTGGATTACCCTGCGTCTGTTGTATCCTATACCTGGCGTACCAGGCGTTATAAAATGGTCATGGAGCTCGTGGATATGGGAGTCACGCCAACATCAATCGTACACCCTGATGAGGTGTTCTATGGTCACTCTTTGGGTGTGACATGAAGAATGTCCTTTGCATGCCCATGAATCGCCCAGCACCAGCGACGGTTGAAGATTAACGGGGGAGTTTAAAGTTTGTCGTCAGAGATGTATATTAGATGCCTCTTCGCAGTATTCAGAGCAGCTGTGGTTCCTCTCGTTAAAATAAAAGGTCTAAGGTTTCCTTTACATATTGAAATAAGTACATGATACATAATAATAGCATTTATAGTGATTTTCGAATGGATATTTTATTTAAAA
>SJJU01008047.1:0-11709 GCA_012932125.1 Conopomorpha cramerella
TTTCAGATACGAGGAGTGGAGATCGGCATAGTTGTAATGGTACTTCTAGTGTGGATCGGTGCCATTGCGTTGTTCTTCAATCGGTGGGGAAAGATCAGAATGTTGCTTCCTTATCAACCGGATTACAAGCAGGAACAGTTGAAGGTGAGCTACTCAATTTTACTACTCTTAGTACGATGGAGATGGACTGGAGGTCAGTAGGGAAATTCTTCTTGGCATGTAAGCGTGTACCTCCAAGAAGCAATGATCTAGCTCTCCCGCTCTTCGCGATGCGAGATGATAGAGAGATATTTACGCGTCTACATGTCAACGAAACTTGACACCAGTATATACTAGGGAGATAGAGAGCATTTGTTAATAAGTAACTATATATAGAAGAATTCATGTCAAATATTTTTGCACTTCACCTTGTGGCCAAATCTGTGCTCATCGCGATGGTGTTTTCATTCATTGCAATCAAATTGTGGAAATGCACTAGTGGTTTTGTTTGCTTAGTTATAAAACATTATTGTATTGAATAAAGACAACTATTCAATTGTGATCAAGCTAATATTGTTATAGTAGACGTGGCCCCACGTATCTGAACCTGGCAAACTTCATAACGCTACAAACATTTCTCGAACTTCAAAATCCTTGTTAATTTGTCAAACAATAGTTAGTGCAAATATCTAGTCTAACGAAGTGTACCTACAGTCTTTTGTGGCTATTCTGGTTGCTAAGCAATGAACGATACGATTTGTTGAAGCCTTCAGTGATTTTGGATATAACAATTATACCGTTTGGTTGGGATTCTTCCTTTACTGTAAAACGACGTTACTGTAAAACGAGAAAAATCTGGGTATTTCAAATGAGAATAATTGTGGGCATTGAAGTCGCTGGTGTATTTATTGCTTTAGATACAGAATATAATACTCTTCTTTATAGCGCGACCAACAAATATATTAAACTTTTACTCGAAAAAGCTTGATAACTTAATTAACTCCTGACTTAGATAGAATGCTGAAACCGTTTCCCATATCCAAAATCCTGAAGAAGTGTACTCCAATGGCCACGAAACTTTTAAAAAAAAAATAGTCTGTTTTGTCAAGTAATGCGTGACAGAAGAAAACATTGTTGACGTGAAAAAACATTCCATTGTTAACAGTACCATCGACATTCGGTTTAAGTTACAACTTTGCGTTTCTTTGAACATAACACTGGCTCACTTTGTTTGTGATTCAACAGGTGGATATTTCCCACAGTGAGATGTCCTCGCATCTCTGAAAGACACAGGTTATTGGACCCTATTCCAATGTACATAAGGTCCCCTGTAGTCAGAGTACGGTCGTGTTCTCGCTTTTCCTGTAAAGCCTTATGTAGATTTCATCTGAGACCTCCAGGAGGTTTTTACGTTCGCTCCGCCGCTTACATTTTTTATATTAGGTACCTACCAAAAAGTTACTTTGATTTTATAAATTGATAATGTCGTGGGGTCTGAGTGCGTTAATTGGAATTGTTTTACAGTGTTTCTCCACTGGGACTTTGATAGTAGATGTTCCTCGTTCATTGCTGAGCCGTGTTACATTGTTAAAGCAGTCATACAGAGCCAGCAATGGGCAGGAAAATTGTAATACCAGACCAACGCCACGCGTCCGCGGTGGTGTAACATGCTCGGATCTGGACCAGTACCATGAGACCTTAAAGTGGTATTGCTTACGCTGTGTGACAGTGACAGTGTTATACGACTCATCTAGCGCTATCCCTGTTACACAGCGAGAATATTATTACTGTAAGACATGGTACCGAGGATGATTGCACAAACGGCGCGTGCAAATGTTGCACCGGGCCCCGCGGCCACAGTGATGTGGCTGTTCCTACAACTGATAATATGCACGCCACCGCAGACGCTAGCTGAATGCGGTTCTTCTGAGAGTCAGAGACCTTGTATTGAGTAGAGTTGAGGCCCCTTTAATCTGTTATATCCATTGGGATTAGAACCAGAAGAGAACAATCGTTCGTTTAGTGCCAAATCATGCTTTAATGACGTAAACTACCAATCACGCCAAAGCTTTGCGTACTGTGATTGGTAGATGTTAACGAAAACGAATGAATCAACAGGAAACAAACGATTGTTTACGTATTATTCTACCCAAAAAGACATCGTATAAACAAAGTGATTTTATTTAAATGTTGTAATAAGGTTTTATGCCCTTAGTTCTGAAAGGTAATAAAATTTCCTGATTTTAAATAATAAAATGAAGGTTCTGAAACGAAAATGGTCACGCCATTTCCGAATGTCACACAAATTAAACAAATAAAACAAACGTAATTTTTCAATATGTTGGGTTTTCTTCATCATCATTTAGGGGGAAATGCCAATAATCGTCACGATTGGCAGACGGGTTGACGATCGCAGTGGTGTTGTGGTTTAACTCACAGAGAGAGCTGCTGCCCGTCCTCTAGAGAGTTCGCTCGGTGGTTTCTTACGATCCCCACGACGGGAAAAGTTGGGCTGGGGTGATAATACATGTATAGTTACTATTCGCCGTCACCACGCGGGTTTTCTTAGTAGGTTAATATGAAAAAGTGTAAGTTATAGTTTATATAAAAAAACTGTTTTTTTGTCGTATAATAAAAATTATAACCAAACTCTAAGTACCTACTACCATAACGTAATTTCATCAAATTCGCTCGTTTTATACGATGTCTCGATATTAATTTAGTCCATTGCCGAATATAAGCCAGTCCCGAGGCCATGACGATTTGTCTTGTGCCTTCATCCGCCTGTCTTGTTATAATAGAGTATAAATTTAATTGAAGCAGATTACTCACGACTCCTGTAAAGTAGATTTACGAAAATGCGAAAGGACGTCCGTCTTCAGATTGGTTTTAATGCAACACCAAAGTGCTGAGTTGCGCTAGTTCCGAATAAGTAAATGGATTATGATGTTGTCTCTTTCTTTTTCTCGACGAAAAAAAGAGAACGTTCTTACTTTCTCGCTTTTATAAAAACTCCTAATCCCGGCTTCACAGTCGTGAGTAGACTGGCTTGAATATTTGTTGCAATTAACATTATTGCAGATTTGTCAACCTAATAGGTAACAATTCTACCAGTAGGTACTTGTAGTAGCAGATATGTATACAGAGTGCAAAATGAACCCGAGTCTCGTATTGTCGCCATAGAAAAAGTTGTTCATATAGACGAGCCTAACAACGTTTCTAAGACCATTGCTCGGGGTCCTTTTACACGCAGTATACATTGTTCGTCACTTAATAATAACACTAATATATAAATAAATCAATCAAAACGCAGTGGCAGGTAGACACAGTGAAAACTGTCTCCATAGTGTTGTCATCAACGGGCGTCGCCCCCACCACACTCCGCAGCAGTCTCACTCCACTAGGCATTCATCCACTCACATACATACTCTTACAAAAAGCAGTCATCTTCAACACTAGCCAAATCGTTCGCAAATTATTGTCATCATTAAATTCACCTCACTAGTGTTCGGTCACAAGCCCGCAGTGGTGATAATACATGGATATATTACATACCTAATGGAAAGACAATTTTAAGACATCATAATAATATTTACTATTTCATCTGTATACATAAGAAACTTGTTATATGAAATAGCACTATCCTTTCTGTTATTAATTACGGCAGAACGTAGTCCCTTTCTCTACTATGTAAAAAAATGGTCATCCACTTCAATATTAATGTTCATGCCTTAGCATTCTTATCGTTAGCTCGTTAGATATACCTCGCTTTGTTTAATAATTTTGTGCCTCCCCGCCTGTCGACGTCATCATCATCATCAGCCGCTGGCGTCCACTGCTGGATATGAGCCTCCTCCAATGATGTCCACGATCATTTGGGGGGAAATGCCAATAATCGCCACGTTTGACAGGCGGGTTGGCGATCACTGTATTGTTGTGGTATAACTCACATAGAGCGGTACTGCCCTTTCTTTAGAGAGTACCCTAGATCGCCTCTTACGACCCCACGACGGGATACGTTGGGCTGGGGTGGTGACACAAGTATTCTATACGCCGTCACCACACGGCTAGAAAATTTATTGTTATTCTGTCGACGTGAATACAATAAATTTTCTGTTTTTTATATAAATTTTCTTATTATTGTTTCATTTTGTATGTCCACGAAAATTTTAATAATGTAGATAATATGCGTAAAAACCTGAAATGTTACTTCATTGACTAATCATCCCTTCAATATTTACCTATCCCGGTTTCCATAGTGTGTACTAGATTACTACATAAATCATAATGCTATAGAAGTATTATGGTTTTGAAATATTAAATCGATATTGTTAGGAACCCTAATTGCGATTTAATTCCACAGTAGTAGTTGTAAAGTTTCAACAATTATTGACCTACCAAAAACATAATACTACCGTCGTATTGTATAAAATACCCATAATCTTCCTTGTAATAGTTTGTTACGACGTAATAAACTATTTCCGAAGGTTTTATGTTTTTCATGATCCTTCTAGAAGAATTTAAGTAGTTTATAAATTCGCAGACCCCGGATGCTTATGAAAATAATCAGTGATTGAAATAATTAAAATGATTGAAGGTGGGTTTTGTGACGTAAACCGATTTTTTAAGACACATTTTGATGTGTTGTGTGTCGAAACGCATCAGAAAACTATAGTTTCCATTTATGTTTAGTATATAAACATGTTAAATATATGGTACTGATACCTTTCTAGCGAGAAGTCGACAACAGATCACAGTGGCGTGCAATGGGGAATTTACAGGGCCCCTGTTTCTCTTAGTTATGACACATGGCGCTAGTTGTATTAGGGGGACAAATGTCAACGAAATTACTAACTTCAAGCATTCCGTATTGAAGGCGATTGTTTGTCTACATGTTACAAAAGTGTCTGAAGTCTAAATAACTCACCCAAATAATAAAAAACGCACTAAAATATAACTGACAGAAGTCCTCCTGGATATCTATTAGCGACATCAGCTAGATAGGAAACTTTTGGAGTTGAAAATTCCCCATTAGTGAGGCCATTGTGTAGCAGTGGATAAATATGGGTTGATGACGATGATGATACCTTTCTGATCTTTTATTTATTACCGTGGAAGGCAGCGATTTCAATCGCGTAGTTTGAGTATTAATTTCTATAATGTTAGATGATATTCCCCTGTCTCCGTAGATTTATAATTGGTTTATTCTAATAATCCACTTTATGCTATCCCAGGGCTGCATAGTAGACAATTAGCCAGGAAGATTCTCGCGAATTCTCGGAAGCGTGTTTTTCAATGAATTTTCTGATTTTTTAAAACCAGCGACAGAGCGAATTCGAAGATGGACGATAGTAGTAAAGTAGTAGCATCTCTTTCGTTTCCCACTATCTTTAACAGATTGATTTATTTAGAAGTTGTTTTCTAGATTCAATAGAAACCAGAGACTTATTCATAGCAATTATTATAATTATGTTAATCATAGAAATTATGTATTGTGACAGTCAGTTATTGCCCTAAGTAGCTATGATATTAGTTACTTATATGTGCCCAATGTAGGACATACCTAGACCAGCCCTTCTTCTTGACCAATTGTTGATCTATACCTACAGAGATTTGCTGGAGCATGGTACCTTTTGAAGTATGTGCCGCTAAAGCTGAAGTATTGCAAATAATGATATCGTTCTCGATTGCTCACTAGATGGCAGTACTTCCAAGTATTTCAGTAAAACTTGACGGAAACGAATGCCATTCCATTACAAGTGCAAAATTTTACAAGAGAAAAGAACACATACTAATAATTATTTTTCTTGTGTTTCAAAGCACAACATGTACAAGAATGCATTACATGTAGTGCCATCTAGTGATCAATCGGCAAAACTAAATAACATGCGCGTAGAAAAAAAATCTCTCATCTATTTTTATTGACAGTATTTGCCAGCTACCGCTACTTCAACCGCTCTACAACAAGTGGTGCAATCTAGCGGAAACTGACGAAACTACATATTGTACCCAAGATAATGACTCTTTTGTTTTTAATCATGTTTATATTATCAGGTGCCGGGAAGCAGTGCACTGGCGGCGGCTACAGCTGCAGGAACATGCGGCGCTCATTCCGCCCAATCAGCATGCTCGGTAATTATCATTGAACCTATTTGCTTTACAATAATGAGGCCTTTTCAGCTGCCTGAGCTGATAAAAAAGAAAAATAGTTCGACAAACCGCCACTAGATTGCGTTGATCAGACATGGTATGGATTACAGATGTATGAGATTAATATACCTATTCTTATATGGACGTGGCTAAAGAATGAAGTGGTCTTGTGCAAATAAAAAGAATTTCGACAGGAAGAAAATAAGTGCCTTCAAATTTTTTTCTCTTTATTTCCTTAGTCTTATCGAGAAACTAAGTAAAAGTAATTGAATTTTAAATTTGATGCTTCGTTAATACTTCAAAAAATCATGTTTAGACAGCGCTATCTAGGTGGGTTTTTGCCAACTGTCAGAAAACCTACCATTAAACACAGCCTTATCGCAAAACGTAGTCCAATACAGCTTTATCTAGGGGTGTATTTCGTAAACGCAACTATTATACATTGATTATACATTATACAACTGATTACACATTGCTGACATTGAAAGAGATTGAAAATGGCATATTTACTGTAATAGTTACGTTTATGAAATATCCTGTTTGCCACTAACGTTTGTTCCGCTTGGTAGTTTTGGCCGGAGGTTAATATGGTCTTAAAAGAAGAAATGGTTTCGTTCAATGCCAGGACAAATTGTATTAGCTGCAATTTGTAAGATACCATGATGCATCTAATTTTATCTTACTGAGGTACACCATCAAGGTAAAAAATGTGTCGTTGAACATACATTTCGTAGTGACTAATCGATAAATCTGGCGTATGGATAGCGTATATACCAAATTAGCCGTTAAAGTTGCTAGGTACAGTCGGCCACGAGTTGACCTGTTTTGATGATACTTTCTGTGTCACTTGAACGTCAATAAGATTCAGTTTCGTGTGTGTGTATCGCAACACAAGAAAATTGTACCGCAATGTTCTATAATATTAATTTGCGTTTCAACCTTAGGGTGATATACCAAATTCTTGGCCGACTATACCTAGAAAGTCATATTCTTAAAAATAAAAGGTAGGTACCTACTTAATGCTGTCATGTTCTTCAAATAATGGGGTAAGTGCTTATCTTTGTTATACCAAAAGGCTGACTGGATACAACTTGAAGACATACGTACATTAAAAATGTAGGACTAATTCAGACTAAACGAGGTTCACCGAAGTACGATCTGTTTAGGCATTATGGTACTTTCAATTTAACATGCAAGGTACAGCCAGCTAAGAATCTGGTATACGACCCTTAAAGTTGCTAATCTCATATAAATGTTGTCTCATTATATAAGGCATATTTTTACTAACGAGTATGACAAAATAACTGATGAACCACTTTCTTGTCCGACCGTACATTATTAAAATAATTTATCATATGCCAAAATAAATAAATTGAAGTATAAAACTTTAATTATTTTGCTAACACTTGCTCAAAATCAGACTTCGTTACTTCCTGAAACGCCTGACATCCAACATACCACCGTATTCAACACTAGGCAAATTGACTACAAAACACACACAAAAAACAATTCCTACAAATTATTGTAATAAAAGCATAGGGACGGCATCATTAACTTGAAACCATAATACTATCGACGGCCTCGTTATATATGAAACAAAAAAATAATTAGGAGTGATAAGGAGTTAGGTGCAATAAGTAGTGTTAACTCCGCAAAACTACTCACAATGCTTTTTCATTAATTACATGCAACGTCCAACCGCCCACGTACAGACGCACCACCTACATGCGGAATGGAATGCAGGAATTCCGAACAACGTAAAAAATGTTTCGAGTTTTAAGTTTCGTTTGAAAATGAGATATCCTAAAGCTTGTTCCGCTAATGTGACTACTGCGCCCAGAGCACATCAATTTATTGCACATAAGCAATAGTAAAAATAAAATAAAAATCGCCAAAATTGGTGACATGAAATCGACATGAAATTTATCAGGAATGACCTCGAAATTCAACCATAAGATTAACGTAAAATATAATGAGGTACACACATATCTATAGTTAAAAGTTGACAATAACAAATAAACAATTTAACTGTATCACTGATACAGTTCAGCTTAGGAGATTTAGCTCCCTGTGCATAAATGATTGCTGCGGTGTTAAAACAAAACCGGTATTTTTAAATTACGAACGTAACTACTAGACGCTAATCTAATACGATCTAAATATTAAACATAGCATGTAAATTGGCTTGCGTTCTCGCGAATTTTTATTTTTACCCATTAGTTTTTCTATCACGCAATGTTGCGGAAACTCAAGGCTACGGTTTCCTTTTGTTATTAACTAGGTTTTCGTGAGATTGCTACCTTTATTGGACTGTTTCGACTTAACGTTTCTAAACTATAAAGATTTATAGGTATCGATGTAGAACATCGAATGCTCCATGTTAAGCTTTTTCTTGAACCCCGTCAAAATTCTATTCCTTACAAAATTACAAAAGAAAAGTTATATTGAATAAACTGATCTTGTAGTTTTTTTTCAGTTGAAAGACTCTTACCAGCCAGGTCACTTATGTACCTACATTAGCCCCCGGGTGACAAAAAAGTAGCTACTAAGTATAATTTCAAACAGAACTCTGTACTTCCGTAATGCAAAAGTTTAATTGGATTGTTAATCAGATCGATGATCAAAGTCTAACTGTTTGGCCAGTCATGTGATCTAGTTGCGATGCTGACTATGATCTGCCAACTAAATTAGTAAATTATTGCCATGAAAATTACGTTGCAAGTGAAGTTAGAGATACAAAACAATATTCATAGCCATAATAGATCTGCAAGAGAGATGTATTATTTGGTGGATCGTTTTCAATCAAACGAAGATTTTTGACGTTGGAGGTTTCTGGTTTGAAAAGTCATTACCATTTTCACCGACGACTATTTTTTTATTGTGCGAGTTATTTTTAAGCTCTAAATTGACATGAACGATATGTTAGGCCAGTAGAGTGGCCTATCATTTTTAGTCACTTCCTGTGTCATAAAATACACTTCACGCCTTTTTTAATCCCAAAGCGTGATAGGCCGAGGTACTTGCTTGCAAATGCCCACGGTTCACCAAGCGTTAACCCTTTAAAAAAAATCCTGTGTCACTGTCAATAAGGTTGGGTTGTCATATTGTGACAAGTAGTAGAGGAACTATAATGTCTCATGATATTCATATTATGAGATTTGTCCTTGAACCACGTTACCAGACCAAATGCTTAGCTGACTGTATCCACTGTTCTTAAATTATCCGGGTCTTTTTCGTGCCGTGGAACTCTTACTCGGTTCTGCGTGATACCTTTACAACCGCATTGCACCACCCGGTTGCCCAAGGCTATCGTGAAAATCCTCCATATCATGAGGTTTCTGTGCTTTGCGTTTTCTTTGTGAAGGTTCACAAAGAACAAGTACCAACCTATGTACGTAGTACTGTAATCCGTCTTTGTAACATAAAGTACAGTAGAGGCGCGATAACATAACACCCATCTGAATTACATACTGGTCTATAATAATGTATAAGTAGTAGTTTAGTTTTTTGTAAACAGGTTGATTTCAATTTTTTTTACTAAAAGTTCGTACCTGCACAGAAATAATCCATAATATGTTTAAAAGAAAGTCGTGTTAGTTACACTATTTATAACTCAAGAACGTCTGAGCCGATTTGGTTGAAAATTGGTGGGGAGGTAGCTTAGAACCGGGAGACGGACATAGTATACTATTTACCCCGGTCCTGTTGGTCGCGTCGCTATATAAAGGGTGTTATAGTTTGTATGAAATACTGAAACTACGCGAATGAAATCGCGGGGCGTCCACTAGTAATTTAATAAAATACAATGGTTATGTTATTTATAGTATTGTTTATGTAATACTAGCCGCACATGCACAGTAGTCTAAGCATGCACAGTGACAGACAACGGGAGGCGACTTTGTTTTATACTTTGTATGGCTTACTGTCGTCTTCAGAGTATACAATATTAGTAGGTAGATATAAAATATAAGAAGTTGAATAAGTGTCTGCGAACTACCCTCAAAAATTGTTCTCTCACTGGACCAATTGGTAATTGGTAGAGTCATTGATATTTGATTACATTGCCTTAACTTAAGCCCATATGGCTCAAAAATCGCCATCGTTCCAAAACATTCCTTAGGTCACGTCTGTTAGTGTGTTCGTGTTATTTTCGGAAACTCCAGGACAAATCCTAATAGGATTGACAGGTAATTTGGATACTGGATAACTCCTATGTCACACAAATAGTAGTCGGAAATTAATTCCTTTCTTACGTCGGAGACCTTTAGGTTACCTTTTATGCCATGCATCGGACGAAATGCAATATTCAACAAAGAAGTAGTTTGGCATCATTTCTTATAAAGCACGAGTTATTTTAGAACAAATAATAAAATCTTTCAGCCATTGCAACGCCAAGTAAACGTGAACACCATTTTAACCTCAAAACTACCAGACGAGCAAATTGAGGGTATCCTGCACCAGGGAACAGCACCGTACCAGCGATAAAACCTGGTTTTATTTGAAAGTATATTGCACCGCTAAAGTATCTCTTAAATTGAGAGAAACGCTTCTTTAGAAAAGGGCTTTTAACTTTGTCCTTCATTTCTAAGGATTTGTAAAAAAGTTCAGTCCAAGATATGCTAGTTTGATGCATATCTTTTAGATGGCTCCATTCCACCTTTTAAATGTTACGACTGGATGTTGATAGCTGTTGACAAGACATTTCCTTTTAAAATGCTAAGCACTTAGGAACCCAATCATAAAGATACATACGAAATCATACATCCATAAATTAATAAAGAATAAATAGAAAATTACATTTCCAGCCGTCAATAACATTCCATTTATTCGATCCAAAAAATATTATAAAAAAACTGTACAAAGTCATGATCTGAAACTTGTTTATCACCTTGGTCGTATTTTACGCCCTGAATTGCGGAAAAAAAATGGTCTTTTGTTTAGAAATCACAGACCTTCAAAAATGTCTCTAAAAATAAGACTAGGCTGCGTCTATCCGTACTCGAACGAACAACCTTTGGATTTGAAAGTCCGAATACCCAACAATATTATGGCAACAGTCAACAGTACTTTGCAGTGGGATATTCTTGTTTAGACTTTACTTCACTATACGACCAAATCTGGCCTGTTGCTTTTACAGCTATTTTATCCGTTAGACGACCGTATGGACTAGTGGACACCTGCCTCTAGGCCTCCGGTCGCGGGTTCGAATCCCACCGCTCATATAATGCTTTAGTGATGAGCTGAGGCATTTGTTGTTTGCGTCTGGGTGTCGAGGTATGTATTTAAAAGTATTTATGGAAGTATATCAGTCACTGGCTAATTTGGAGTTAGGAGAAATGTCCCAGGATATTTATTTATTTAAATTTATTTTATTGTTTCAACTTTGAACAAAAAAGAACTGCCTTTAGCCTGTAATTTTTGTGAGGTTTTCTCGTGGCTTCCACTGTCAGAATTAATACAAATTGAACTGCAACGATACAAGGAAGACCAGCTTTCAAATAAAATATCATCATTAAAGTCGAAAATTCTGAGATTCTACTTTTTTTAAGTCGGTCAATAACTAGTTTTGAGGTCCTTTAG
>SJJU01008049.1:0-12842 GCA_012932125.1 Conopomorpha cramerella
GTCAGGACATCACCAATCTGGTCTTTATATGTCCTTTTGGGGCGACCTCTACTCACCCGGCCTATTACATCACCCATATAAATCTCTTTCGTCAATCAACTTTCATCTATTCTCTCCATATGCCCAAATAATATATATATATAATGGTTACTGGACAGGTCCATGTTATATAGAAGTGCCTCTCAGCGTACCCGCAGCAGAGCGGCGCAGCGACGCGTCGTTCGTCGTAGCTTATCTCGCATTTTTTCTCATCTTTTGCGGTACCGCGCTGCAATAGGGTTGACGCGAGAACAAAATGTACAAAGTTAAATCAAAAACGTTGGTGAAACTCGGGAAAGTCACTTAGCTCACTGAACTTGACCTTGTATAAAGTAGTTGTATGTCGTGATAAAATTAGGTACCTATACCATTATGAAGGTATGTACCTTTATTCACCGATTTCAAACAAAGAAGGAGGAGGTTCTCAATTCGTCGGATTTTTGAAGTCAAACTTCTTTATCGGCAATGGAAAAAAAATTGCCGTCACATTTTTCGGTTACGCGTCACATTTTTTCCGTTACGCGCCATCTTTTTTTAAATTTAAGATACATATGGTTAACCTCAGTTTCTGATTGTAACTATCGGTCAATGTATAAAAGTTAAAGTGAAATAATTGTATTATTTGTATTCATGTCTATGATAATAAAATCCTTTTGTTTAAACTTTATCTCATTTAACTTTATTTAACCAATTTCTGGAAAGTTGCATGCATGTAGATTATTTTGCGAAAAATAAGGCCATAAAGAAGTTTCACTTCTTACGTGTGTACACTAGTACACGCACACATTTTTTTTGTTACTTCAGAACTTTTGACTTGGATGATTCTTGTTTTTTTTAACGCTGGTGCTTCTCGTTTGGTTCCATTTAAATTTGATTCAGTTCCGATCCGACAATGGCATCTAAGTATGTGAAAGCCACAAGTCTGTAAAATTTTACTGGTTGAAGTCGGTTCTTTTTTTTTTAAAGTTAATGTATTGATGTCTGTAATGGTTTGATCGTTAGAATGTCTTCAGGTATTCAAGTCAAGTACAGCAGGATGTATTTTGGTCTGCTACGTAGTACAGCTAAGATTATGGACGAGCGTTGTAAAAAGGTAAAATTCCACAATAGTAGGAAGTAGGTTTCAGAAGTAGAGAGAGCGAGACGCTCCCTAGAGTCAAGAATTATCAGCAGTGGCGTGCACACCATATAGGCAAAAATACACTGCCTACCTTGATATCTTGGTTACCCGACCTATTAATAGATTTATTCCTAAATCCTTTTTTGTTGTACTCACGACACAGGCTAACGAAGGTCATGTGTTTTGTGGGTGATTGGATAGGCAGGTACCTATATTTCGTAAAGACAAGTTACATACATAGTTGTCAATCCTTGGGGATTACTGCTACCTTGTCGTAAAAGCCAGTGCACGCCACTGATTATCAGTGTAACTTCATTGAATTTTATTAATGTGGGTTACTGGCAACATTGCGGAGGCGAGAGATTTTTGAAACTTCACATAATACATTGATTCATCTTTATCAATCACTCCTGACTATCTTTCTCACTCTCTACTTTCTACAGTTCTCTTTACCTTACGGAGCCACGGCATATCCGTAGTAGAAATAAAATTCTAAAAAGAAAGAAATTCCAGTAAATCACTTCAAGCTTGGCAACCCTACTTTGGCTCGCTCATTGCTCTTCGTGGCGGGCGAGCGTCGACGACTATTCCTTCCGCCACTCCCCTCTACAGTTATCGTATCACAGACGTGCAAGGTTCGTGCCACAAGTCGTGTGACATGACCCATGACGCTTCTTTC
The DNA here is from genome assembly GCA_012932125.1 of Conopomorpha cramerella. NCBI lineage: Eukaryota > Metazoa > Arthropoda > Insecta > Lepidoptera > Gracillariidae > Conopomorpha > Conopomorpha cramerella. The sequence goes on from SJJU01008049.1 coordinate 1,839, forward strand.
ATATTATTTTGTTCATAAGGCACATCAACAAAGTAAGTACATATAAGTTAGAAAAATTGCAATCTATACAATTTCTTATACTTACACCTATTACATATATAACACTTACCTACTTAAAACAATCATACATCATTTACAATATTATAACAGTGGCGTGTACACCATATAGGCAAAAAGACAGTGCCTACCTTTGTATTTTGGCTACCCGACCTAATAATATACTTATTGCCAGTTTTTCTTTCTTGTACTCACAACTCACGACATAGGCTAACGAAGGTCCTGTGTTTTGTGGGTGAGTAGATAGGTAGGTTACCTATATTTTGTAAAGACAAGTTACCTATACAGGTATCAATCCTTGGGTATTACTGCCTACCTTGTTGTAAAAGCCAGTGCACGCCACTGATATATATAACATCTGAAATTACTTTCATTAGGCACCCTTAAGATTGTTACTATAGAATCATGTCTATCGTGTCACGGGATTTAAGGTCTTAACTGTCTCTGTTACTGCTGATGAGCTCTACAACTCTCGTAGTTTCAACTCGCTCTGGTATAGCAGCGGTAAACTGCGTATGTACCAATTCCCTTCTTTACTAAAGACCGCAGTAAAATGTGCGAACTAAGCTAGTTTAATTGGAATTTGACCAAGTTATGAAAACGTTTTTTTTTATTCAGAGGACAGCCCACCATCACCTAATCTCTACCTATCTCTCAACGTACGAGCCATTCTCTGGAGACGTGCGCCTCTACTTGTTACACGGAACTAATTGTTTCCCATTGATATCTCACTGCCAACTCAATAGTAACGTACATCAGTGGCGTGCACTGGCTTTTACAACAAGGTAGGCAGTAATCCCCAAGGATTGACACCTGTCTATAGGTAACTTGTCTTTACGAAATATAGGTACCTACGTACCTATCTACTCACACACAAAACACAGGACCTCCGTCAGCCTATATCGTGAGTACAACAAAAAAGATCTAGCAATAACTGTATTATGAGGTCAGGTAGCCAAAATACATCATCCTTTGCTGCTTGTCGTCACAACATTCCAACTTGTTGATTCATCAGTGCCATCGATGAACAGCGAACCACAATTGAGAAACTATTTGCAATTAGTAGAGTTGGAACGGAGCAATGCACATCGTTTGCGGCGAAGTAACAACACTAGTAGCTGACTTGGCTAGCCGCCTCCGCCACTGCCGCCGATATGTTTTACGACCCGTCGTCGTGGGCCGCCGGCTTCGGACGGGCCATAGTACGCCGGACGCCTGCCTGCTCCCGATTTACGATGCCATTTTTGCAATGACCGAGCCGCGCGACCCCGCCCCCCGGCCGTCCTCGCCGGCCAGCCTGATCTCTGGCCACATTGAATTGATTGTTAAACTGCTACTCTGGGTTTCGTTTGCGGCCAGTTATTTTGGAATGCAAATAGGTAGATATAGAGAAGAAAAGAGGTTGGTTGTTGCAACTGCTAACTTTTTTTTTCTTTGAATGTTAGAATGTTTTGTATTGTAACACAACGAGAAAAGACATGGAAATAATATTTAAAAACTTAGGAGTGTGCCAGTAACGCAAATTTTTTCCATGAAAAGAAAAGAAAATGACAACACTGTTGTTGATTAAACCAATACGTTCATATTATCATTCATCATTTGGGGCATTTGCTTCTAAAGCAAGTGCCTCTGCCTAACCCGCTTTGGGATTAAAAGGCGTGAAGTGTATTTATTCATTATTTATTTTTATCATTCATCACGTGTACAACAACACGGTGGTGGTTGACGGCTAATCGCAATAAATATACAAACAGGTAAGTATAACATTCGGCGCCCTGCCCAAAGCGTTAATTCTAAGCAAAGCGTCTTTGTAAACAGCCGCCCGCGTTGCTGTGAGTGAGTCGAGGCTGCGGATTTTGCCCGCGCCGCCGTACAGTGATATGATGCGAAATAATTTAATTGACGCGTTGGTTGGCACCCGCTTCTGTGCGATCGATGGCTCAGTTTTTAGTATGAATACTCTAGCTAGTTGCGCATACTTCAACTTGTTCTAAAAGCGGTAGACTAGCTTTTCGTTGAATTCAAAAATTTATGTACAAGACTTGAGAGTCCCATATTTTCTGAATGTTCCTCTTGTACTTTACTGTTGACGTTTTGTTATTTTACTTCAAATATAATAAATCATTACCATCACTCCGCGCCTTTTAATCCTAAAGGGGGGTAGGCAGGTGACACTTGCAAAGCTTGCTAATTACTTATGAAAAATAATGCAATATAGAATTCTGTGTTCACTGTTTTTCTTATCGCTACATCGATCGATTATACGGGAACCGTAATGTACGATAATAGAGGGCCGGAGAGTTGACGTCACATCGATCGAACAGGGCATGTTGAGTTTAATATACTTAACATATATATTATTATTATATACGTCAAGTGAAATAGGTACTTCTAACATAATCCCTTGCGAGTTGCGACACGTTCGAGATTTTTCTTTCTCTTTCGAGGTTTTATTCTAGTTTTTGCACAAAACATAGATTCGAAAACGCAATGCAATTTTATCAAAAGGAAGTTTTGACTATCGTTGACATTTCGATGGTCCCTATTAAGAAAGTTGGATCTACAAAACGGAACATGTCCAGGAGAGAAGATCAAAGTTAGTTTTGGATATTAAAACTAAACTATTTGTGGTACATGCTTCAAATTTTCAACAGCTTATAATCTTTGGTATCTTTACGTGATGTAAGTTTATAGATCTTAATATCGCCAAAAGTACATATTCCTAAAATTGCACTACCAACATTTTTAATCGGGACCATCGATTTTGATTTAAAATTTAGCTGAGACAAAAACGCTGACACAAAATCTAGAGGAATCGAATGATAGAGAGCTGGGTGTGAATATACAGTTATGCATATTTGATGATAAAGCGACCGACGCGACGACGACGCTGTTTCAACAGGCCCGTCTCCTCTCCCGTCTGAAAGTTAGACGTCCTCCGCACGGAACGCTTTTGTTTCACGATACCGACTGAACTGCGACGCCACGAGTCATACCCCTTTGTTTCTGCTCCGGAAACTAGATTATGTCACATTTAGTAGGTATCGGCAGACAAAACTGTCAACAAAAGTTGCTTCCACTGTAGATGGTAATATAGGTTTCGGCCGATCGCAAGAACGAAAACTTCTAGATTAAGACATCCGCCGACACCAATCAGAAAGTTTGAATCTACTCAATAGGTGGCCAGGTGAGACTGGCCCGCCTCGCGGGATCCCTATCTCTTTAATATACATGAAGCAGCTGGGCGGCAGTCGACTAATAATAAATGAGTCGGCACCAAGCTTCGTACGTTTGAACCTCAGTGACAGAATAAGGTAAACAAACCAAAATTTGCAAGCTTGATTTACAGCCAGTCCTTTTGCAGGCGGTGTCGCATATACTTCCCCTTTTGTAGAGCTCCAGCTGGCCAAATGCCACGCCTGAACAACGGCCGTAAGGGAACAGGGAGTTTTGACGCCAGTTTCGAGTAGGTGATCACCTATGAATAGATGATGAATGGCTAGCTGGCAGTCAGGTCAAATAACCGGCTACATAATAAATGCGATGAATAATGTGCGTATTAGAATAGCGCATTGAGGTAAATAATTTAAGAGTTAAGAGTTCGGTCTAGGAATAGATAGATTCCCGAGGTGGACTTGCTGATATTTTTTTTTTATTTTTTTACGACATTCAGGTGTGTTTGATGTGTAAATAATGACATGGTTATATTTGTGCTCTTACAATATTTTATATTCGAAAAAAAATAATAGAAACATAGCAAAAGGATTTTATTTATTGCGTTGGTCTTAATTCTTATGTGGTCTACTGTGTTTCACAGATCGGTAGATACTTGATAGGCAAACGTTTATTTATTGTTGTTTCATTTATTCATATTTTGAATCAATCAATACGAAACGACAATTTTCATGCTGATAATTTCAATCACATCATCTACAATGGTAGTTAAATATCGCAACACCATATGAAAACTCAGCGACCGTCCGAGGTATTGCGTTGCGACAGACAACCATTACACGGGACCGTTAAAAGCAACATCTATCACGGATTACACGTTGCAGAGACGTGTATTTCGCACGGCGGCATCTAAATAATGGCTGACTGAGCGACTCGAAGCCCGCAATGATAAACGATCTTGCAGTCCACGCGCATTACATACAGAGACAGGGGGGTTGGGCCCTAATGATGATGACATCCTAAATCTGCTAGCGCATGGGAACGCTCCGCCAAGTATTCGCTGGATGCAATTACTGTTGCTGTCTATGTTTATACAGAGCGCACAGGTGATAAATAATTATGGCTGGAGATGCTTCCTGACCGGAGACGTCGTCGAGTGTCGCGCCGGCGAGCCCTGAGACAGTTTATTTGCCTATATACTTGTCGCCAATAGGTACAGTCGCGTATACTAATCGATGAAGTTGTGTATTTCAGGAACTCTACAATTTATGAACAACTATGTAAAGGTGAATGTTAAATGTTCCGATATGGAAAAGTACAAAGCTGCTTCAGATGCAAAAGTTTCTCTGAACGACCCATGGAGCGTAACACTTCCGCCGTTTTTTTGACTTGATGATGAATATTTTCAAAGAGTTTGAGAGTTTTATAATAATGATAACCCAGCTATTTCCAAAATGCAGGAAGTACTTTGCACCGGCGCAGTTTTTCACTGTACCAATACTCGATTACATCGCCTTTTAAGTTAAAGTAGCAACAAAAAATAATCTTACCTTCAATGGCTGTGTGGGGATGTAGAGAGGCGGGTCGTTCTGTGACCCCGTGTAAAGCTGGCCCTCCGGCACCCTCGGGCATCCTTCAACATCCATCACACTGTATCGACAGATGATGCCGTCAGCGGGCTTCGCGTCGTAACCCGGGGGTTTGCCGATATGAAATCCCTTTGCTTTCACCCAAAATCGAAATTTGGAACTGTCGGATCCGTTGCATTCTTCGCCGCGGAGTGTTCGGAGAATCCTTCCATATTTTTTTAGCGTTATAGTCTTTGTTTTGGCCAAGTCGCCGTAAGTTTGAATAACCCACGGCTGGTAGGTAGTGAAAAGGTCTAATTTAGGATCACCAGTTCGAATCTTTAGTTTTTTATTGTTGTTTTGCTCGTTTTTCTTGTCGGCCCGGGAGCTGCTCGCTGATGATTTGCGTTTTGACGGTTTTCTCGGCGATTTTTCTGTTTTAGCATCTTGCGTCAATTTCTTCCGCAGACCGCGGTCGTTTATCATGGCCGCAGCCATGTTGTCACACTAGTCTTTATTGAACTGTATACATTGCAGATAAATTAAACCGTTCTTTTTTTTAATTCAGATTTAGTCCTGAGTTTGTATTACACAGCGTCGGGATAAAAGAGGTCTCACTGAAAAGTTTCGGATGGGTATCAAAAGTTTGAAGTCTGTTGGTGCCGCGTGCGTGTAACTTCTGGGGACTTCGCCTGAGTACGACGGCGGAGTTGCTCCGGGCTCTATTCTCGACGGGGCTCTCAATGCTACTGTCGCGGCCAACTCGGTTTAGTCAGATATCCTTTGATAAGCCACTTTTATAGATACCTATTAATCTCGCTTCGTTGAACCGATCATTTTACGCTGGTCTCGTCCAAGCCAACACTAGAGAGATCCTACAGAACTTTTCCGTATGACTGGCAAGTACCGCAGTTGGCTTTTTTATTCGTATCCGAGGTTCGCAAAGTTAGCGAGAGAAAAGAGCAGTTTATAACCGCCGCCTTTATGCGAGGCAGTGTGTAGGTGTCTAATGTCGCGGTGATTTTGCGATACGTACAAATGTGCTCGATGCTTTTACTAACGGGTTTTGTTTTGTTTTACAATAACACTACAGCTGCAATACTGATTTAGTTACAGATTACCATTATACTTACGAATCACGGGATAAGTGTATCTTTTTAAATTCAGTAATTGTAAATAAGAGTATAGTTATTATAATCTCTTTTATTTTCTACTTTAATTATAATAGAAACTATCTCTGTTCATCACAAATATCCCAGGAATTTTGAAAGTTAATTAAAATAAGTTAATAATAATAATTCATGTTTTGGAGATAAATAATAATGGTACCTACATTATTAGGTAATGAACATAATTGCATAAGGCCATTATCGCGTACATCGCGACATTCAACCCAAAAATCACAACGTGATAACAAAAACAAACAAAAGAAAAACACCAATAAAAAACAAAAGAAAGAAAAAAACTTCACACAAACTCCGCACCAACACCGCCGAAGACGCAGCAAACGGACCAACAGGTGTCCGTTTTAAAGCGACGAAAACTTTTGCTACCTTCCGAAACTTTTCTTTCCGTTCGGCGTCGTCGTAGTGCGCGACCGAATGCGAAATACCGGCGTGCGGGCGGCGATTTCGCGGCTCTCTCGCTAGCTGTTTTGACGGTTGGGCGGAGTTGATGCCACGTGCGGTTGCTATCCGCTCTCGCGGTGCACTGGCTGTCGTCGGCGGCGGCGGCGGCGGTGGCGGCGGCGCGGCGCTCCGTGGCACGTGCGGGACGGCCCGGCAGCTAATTGCTCGCACACCCGGACGACACGGCCCGCCCCGCACGCTACACGGCGAGGTGGCCCGCCCGCGGATCTTCACTCCTGTCTGCCACCACACCACAGAGGCGCGTTGCATTGTGCTGGGTTGCATTTGCGCAATTGCTGTGTGTTGATATTGAATAAACTGTCGTTCGAGGGGTTTTCGTTTCGTTTCTCTCATTAGGTATGTATTTTGGTAAGGTTGCATTAGATCTTTGGAGTACAGAATATTACATGTACGTATTAGATATACTATATAAAAATAAGTCGGGTTTTCCTCCCTGACGCTATAACTCCAGAACGCACGAACCGATTTCCACGGTTTTGCATTCGTTGGAAAGGTCTCGGGCTCCGTGAGGTTTATAGCTAAGAAAATTCAGGAAAAAATTCAACAGAAAAGCGGGTAAACGAAACGAACCCATCTGGTGGCGAAACGGAGTTCGCCGGGTTGGCTAGTTACGGGTAAATTTTTCTGTTGTGTAGTGGGTCAGCTGTCTGCCTCCTTGCTTCGTAGGGTCGTGGTTCGAGTCCCACTGGCTGAAAGGTGCTTAGGTTAATGAGCTTTTATAGTACTTGTCGGCTGTGTCCTGGGCTGTTTTTATCTTTATATAAGTATGTATTAAAAGAAAAAAAAATCTATTTTAAGTATATTTCGTTGTCTGAATTTCCCATCACACAATGCTTAGCTAACTTAACACAACGCCGCGCACCGTCTATACTGACACTCCTATTCTACCCTTTGCGGCCACACCATGCCTCCATCTAGCGGTGCGGGCAAGGTGCGTACATCGGGAAACGGCGCGTCTGGGAATACCGACTGTCCTCTGTCTCCGCAGTGGGCGTGCACACCATGATACTTAGGCAAAATAGACACTGGCTACCTACTTACGTATTTTGGCTACCCGACCTATTAATGAGGAGTTGTTGCTAGATCTATTTTTGTTGTACTCACGACATAGACAAACGAAGTACTGTGTTTTTTTTTTTGCGAGTAGATAGGTAGAGGTACCTAGGTATATTTCGTAAAGACAAGTTACCTATACATAGGAGTCAATCCTTGGGATTATTGCCTACCTTGTCATAAAAGTCAGTGCACGCCACTGGTCTCCGCGGCCTTCATTGCAGCTGCATCGTAGGACGCAGCCTGACCACTTATCTGCAGACTCGAAAGTGAGCCCAGCGGTTCCTCTCGGGCAGGCCAGTCTCCTTCAACAGACCGGCCCAGTGGGTTCCTCGGGTGCCCCTACCCCGGTATTAAGCCCCGTCGTCGCCACGACAAGATGAGAAGGCCCACAGGATCCAAGGGTCACAGGTCTCTCAGGGACAGCGGGAAACAACTTTGTTTTATACTACCTACTATAATGTAATCATAATAATGATCAGAAAACATTGAAATCCACCACTCCTGGTTGTCCTATTGTAAAAACGCGATCATTCACATCATAATTTATTGATTAAAATGTTAAAAGTTTTTCCAGCTTATTGCTATCTATTTTCTACGAGCATTTTTACCTACTTTTCTATACTTCATTCAAAGATGTTCCTTAGATGTTATTTCCTTTCAGATTATAATTATGTTACCCAGAGTTTATTTAAAGTACTTAAACGTAAACTGGTTGCGTTTCTTTTATGCAAAATCGATTATAAAAATAGATTACATATATTACCTACCTATGCTTCAACCGGCATTCTATACAATGCTTAGGTAAAGTGTAAAATAGTTGAACTATTGAATATACATATTTTCATACATTGCCTGAACGACTCCGGCATTCTATACATTTCCTAGGTATTGTATAGAATGCCTGCATTATACACATTACCTATAACATACTCGCAAACCCGGCGAACTACGTTTCGCCACCAGATGGATTCGTTTCGTTTACCCGCTTTTCTGTTGAATTTTTTCCTGAATTTTCTTTGCTATAAACCTCACGGAGCCCGAGACCTTTCCAACGAATGCAAACCCGTGGAAATCGGTTCGTGCGTTCTGGAGTTATAGCGTCAGGGAGGAAAACCCGACTTATTTTTATATAGTAGATATACACAATTTTGTATCACGACGATTTTTTTTTAATTTTGATAAAATTCTCCTCAACATGGTGTGAGTTCCCAAACCAATTTTACAAACGTAAGTAGGTTCTATCTGTCTTCTACCGAGTGCATTTCGGAGTGTGCTACGGAGTTGCATAGCGTTATTAGGCTAAGCTTTGGGGGTATTCCCCCACCGCGCTTTTACAATAAAACGGCAAAACTTCATCCATACCAGGTGGATATTCTATTTATGCGAACCAAACGGTATGCGTCTACTTTCATAGTGCGAACCGCCAGGATGTGGAATGATTTGCTGGAGTCTGTGTTTCCTGTCCAGTAAGTATAGTCTGGAGGTCTTGAAAGTCACGGGTAAATAAATAGGTACCTAATGAACAAGTGTGCTCCATTGCGTAAACCGCATCGCTGCTTAATATCAGGCATGGTGGTGGTCAAACGCTTGTTCACTGTGAAATAACTAATTAAATTGCAAATTAAAAAAAAACGGAATTAAATGTTCGTCGTGCCCTTATATCTGATACCCCTTTTGAACATATTTGTATAGAGTCGACTTTTTCCCCCACTTTCAACCCTCATAACTTTTGAACAAATTATCCAATTTTCATTTAATAAACAGATTCTAAATATACGTGTCGTGCTCTTTCATTTGATTGGACACATTCATTCAAGTTAACTTTTTCATGCTTACTATCAAGCCCCATAACTTATTCTCAATCATAGCTAAGAACAGGCTCGATCAAATCAGCTTTCAAACAAAGAAAACCGTATTAAAATCGGTTCATTCGTTTATGAGCTACGATGCCACCGACATTCACACTTATAACTCCCTCTTTTTGCGTCGTTTTTAAAAAAAAAGGTTTAGTTCCATTCATTTCATTAAATCAATCGTTCGTTTGTTTATTTTACACCAAAGACTAAAATTAGTCTCTTATAAATACCAGGCATACATAGATACCACAATATCGTAAGTTAGTAAATGAATAAATACAAGTTTCAGTTTTGTATGAGGAGCAAGGAGACAGTCACGTGTTATTTTGTCCCCTTATTATTGTTCTGTTCTCAAATTGTCACAGTGTTACAAAACTGTACATTTCATAAGTTGCTGAAATATACAAATTACAAAATAATAGGTATCTAAGTAAAAGAGCCCGCTGACGGCACCCGCCGCCGCCGGGGCCGACTTGACTTTGTGTCACTTTGCACTAAAAGTTGAGGCGAGTTTGTTGCAAAACACAAGGGTCACATAGACGCAAACTCCTTAGAGTCACAGTTTTGCATTAAAATTATTATGAGAATTAGAGCCTTGGAAATTCTGTAGAGTTCACAATATTCCAACTTGGAATGGTACCGGCTGTAGCGGCTCGGGTCCTTCCGGTAAGTAAAAGTGGCTATCCATGCCTTATCATTGATTAAAAACCATGGCATATAATCAGATCGAACAAAACCCAGTTACTCCGCTGGGTAACTGTGTAATTATGTATCCATAATAGACATACTTTTCTCTCTTCATCATCATCATCATGTCTCTATTGCTGAACGAGGGCGGCCTACTCCATGTTTTCCATGAACATTTGGGGAAAATGCCAATAATGGCCATTCGCACCTCCTGGCAGGCATCGCAGTGGTGTAGTGGTTTAACTCACAGACTGGCCGCAGCGCTCTACCGTCTTCTAGAGAGTTCCCTCGGTCGCCTCTTTCGACCCCCATGGCGGCGCGACGGAAAAAATTGTGCTGGATGACACGTGTATTCTGATCACAGTCACCACACGGCTGGCTGGCTCCTTTAGGTTTTGTAATACAGGTTTGGGAGACCAATCAAACTAGACAATACCAAATCTGTGAGTGAGTACATCCTCACATCACATCAATCATCTTAGAAAATATGTTCTTATAATATCATGTTACCCTGGTACATCCATAAAATGTTTGTGGTAAATCCACGTATGTGTCGCCAGACACACGGATTGACCGCACCGCGTATTCCTCCGCCTGTGTTTCATTATTGACATCTTACAAAATGATGACAGCCTAGTACAGCGTTAAAGTTTTCGTGCAATAACGATACAACTCTTCCATCAAAAAACAACAGTTGTTGTTGTACGTATTTCCCCATTAATTTGTTGTAGGAGTTTCGAGATAAAACTCTACCTGTAACTACTACATCCAGTTTCATCTCATCATCAGCCCATACTTGTCCACTGCTGGACATAGGCCTCTTCAATTGCACGCCACTGTGAATATGAATACGATTACCTAATTCAAGATCAAAATTAAAGGAAGTAGAAGAACCGAGTCTTTGTCACATTCCACCAGAGTCACCATTGTGTCTTCGTGAGGTACTTTGTTCTCTGC